>WEDG01006126.1:0-53857 GCA_017591395.1 Schistocephalus solidus
TGCCCCGACTTATAAAGGATCTGGGCATATCATACTCTAGTAGTCTTAATCTGTCAGAGCACTGCGCCCTGATTGTCTCGAAAGCACGCCAAAACTACTGGGTTTATTCTCAGAAATTTCAAAAACCGTCAAAAATTAGAATCAGCCTCTATAAAAATGTATGTCAGGCCTAGTCTGGAATATTGCTCGTTTCTATTTAGTCTTCTGCGCTAGTGAACGAAAGAAGATAGAATCAGTCCAGCACTTCTTTACAAAAAGAGTTTTCTATTCAGATCACCGAAACCTGTCCTATCACCAACGCTTTGAGCTTACAAGCCTTGACCCGCTGTGGCTTCGCAGATTACAGAAGGGACTATTTTTACTGTTTAAACTACTAAACAGTAGTACATTTAACCCCTATTATATCTCTGAGGCACCTCGACCACTCTCGGCGCACCAGTCATCGAGATGTATTTTTATTTCTTCCTTTGGCACGCGCAGTTAGATACCGACGGTTTTTTCGGTAATCACTATAGCAATCTGGAATAAGTTACCTAGAAGTATCAAAAATTCAGCAAAGCTATCCCTTGTTTACGCGAACTGTCACTAGTTTTCTACATTCAGGACACCTTCCAAAACTTTTTGGGTGCTGACTCTGTTGAAGCTCTTCGGTTCTGATGGCGTTCATGAACTCTGAATCCTGTGCCGGTCTTCATGCTGAGGGGAAAAAATTACTGGCGCTGCAGACCTCAATCGGCTTATTTCTCAGTCGACAGCGAGCAGCCGCTCGCCAAAATACCTGCTGGTGCAGAATATCGGATCCGTAACACTGAATGGGGAGGTTCTTTACCGGGCACCTGTGTTTACGCGTCCCCTGTCCAGAACTTTTAATTACTCAATAAGCTGCAGTTTTTTCTCCTGAAAACACCTGAAACAACGATCAGGAGTTTTTTTTCACGGTCAGCTTGACCCTCTACTGTATAATTTTTTTGACCTTGCCTGTAAACTGGCAATAAATAAATAAAATAAAATAAAATAATGGCCTTCGATATTGACTTCGCTGCTTCTTATTTCCACAGATAATCAGTTCTCTCTTAACGCAATCATATGCGATTTCTGTTCGGAAGCTAGTATCTTGAGTTCACTAAGCATGTGTGAAAGAATCCGACAGTTAGCTTAGTAGACAGCGAACACCGCTGCTCATATTAACCTTTAAAGTGGCCATTATTATATTGATTTAGCTGTCAGAATGTCTACCTTCGACCAATGAACTTCTATTTTGACGTGAATTATACGCTCTTATCTTATTTTTCGGTGGGTTGTGCCTTTGTTTCTTCGCTCTTTCAGTTTGCCCAGTTGTTGTCCCATTTGCATTCGTACTTTCAGTTCCTAGTGCGGTTGAAAGAAGCACTGGCTTGCACTTCCCACACAAAATTTCTTTGTAGCAAGTGCTGAGCTTGCACTTCGGGTTCTATCATTATTTTGAGTGTCATGGCCAAGAGCATGGATAATTCGATGGCTGAGCACTGCATATTCTATATGCGATAGAGGAATGGTGATAAGAGACAGCTAATTAAGTGGTAGTAAGTGTTTAGTGGAGCCATTCATGGAGGGAAGGGGGGTGGAGAGGAGACGGCGCAGAGTGTATGTAGTTAAGCCGTCTTTGGCCATGCTAAGCGCGGAGCTTGTAGTTTAGTTCAGTATAGCTCAGCATTGTTAAGAGTAATAGGCATTGCCTTCGAAGACCTCATTAAAAAGGTATTTGAAATACATGTTACTGCAAAGTAGTTAGTAACATATTCACGTAGAAAGAAAATGGTTTTGTAACAGTGGAAACTAGGCCCAGTCATCCAGAAGGACCGATGATTACCTATGTCAAATAATAGCTATCACCATTATTTGTATGCATGTGCAAAGCTTTGGTATGATGTAGCACTGTCATACTGTCATATATATATTTAGTCGACAGCAATGATCGATATACTAAAACGACTATCGCCATATAACATTTGGTTGTTTTGCTAGTGTCTATCTGTAAATAGGGTTTTCAAAGGCTCTGCCTATCTCCCTTATATATACTGAATTATACTGAATTAAAGTAAATGAACAGAAAATACTTAAGTTTTCACATACTCTACTATGCAACGAAGTTTCCTATGCACACGACAGTTCACTTAATTATATATTTTCCTTCCTCAATATTTTCTTTCCAATTATCAAGCATATTGTGTAGAAAATTGGGTACTTTAAGTGATTCGCAAAGTTATCGCTTGGCCCTGTTGCTGGTCAGTCCCATCCGTTTATCCTGTCATGGGTAGAAGAAATGTCAAGACAATTGAATTTTCGTTCTTCTCTTCCTCATGTCCCACGGGTACCGTTCTGACACACAAGCTGCACCGTTTTTCACTCTAGGCCCTGCGCAGTTCATGTTTTCCACTCCATATCAGGATCACAGAAAACCCCGAATCCTTTTGTAAAGCTAGGTTATGGGAGAAAGATAATGGTCAAACGTCTGATTAGGCGAAATTGATGCTAACCATAGCGTTAACGGACAGATGTAGTAAATTGGAAAATTGGTGCAAATTTGAACTCACACGTTATAGGAATAACGTAAAGAATTTGCTGATGAATATACGAGAAGGCTATTGGATATCGCCAGTTTCAAGATTTTGCGTATCAAGCTGATTTAGCTGATTGAGCAGTCATAAGTGAAGAGTGCAGACAATCGCACGCATTTAATGCATCACACTAGGAAATTTCATCATATCGTCATTGATAACCCTGAATTATTTGCTGATGATTTATTGTTCGTTTGGTGTTTGTTATCGGACGATAATTTATGTTTAAACGTACTGTGTTTTCAGGTAAAAATATTGGCTACCATAAAACGCTATTCGATTAGGTTAAAATATTATGCATTGAATGGATGAAAACAATTGAAGCATGACCATCGTTTTTAAAAAAATAACTATCGCTTACCTCACTTTAACGAGTGAACCGATCTACATATCTCCAAACGTATAATTTTTTTGTTCGAAGAAAAATATGCACTTAATAGATTTCGTTAACGATACTAACCGTTTTATAGAGTTAAAACCCTAGTAACGACATTCGTAAAATTAAGATTATAGCGTTCATTGTTTTAACCATCTTTTATCATGCCGTTATATTTGGTAGTTGGTGTGCGGAAAGGATTGAAGTGATGTCCTTTTTCGGCGGTGGGACAAGTGTTTTCGGTGCCACTTCTACTGCAGCTAACACTACTGCCGCTGCTCGTGCCAAGGACTTAGAAGTTCAGTCGCCTCCAACAGATGCAATATCATGCTTGCGGTTTTCGCCTTGTGTAAATGCCACAAGCATCTACCTGGCGGCAACCAGTTGGGATAATCGTGTTCGTGTATGGGAAGTTATGGCGAACGGCAATACTGTTCCGAAAGCCGAGCAGATGCATCAAGGCCCAGCTCTAAGCGCCTGTTGGAGTAACGATGGCACAAAGTTATTTTCAGTTGGGGCTGACAAATGCGCCCAGATGTGGGACCTCGCATCTAACCAGTTCGTTCAAGTAGGTGCCCATGACGCACCGATAAAAACAGTTCACTTCATTTCATCTGCGAATTATACGTGTTTAATGACTGGAAGTTGGGACAAGAAATTAAAGTAAGTGCCCCTTTATTTTTACGTCTAATCGATTTTTTGTGGGCATTATTAATTATCCTAAAACAGTAGTTAGCACGACGTCATATACTAGTCTTTATTCTCTTGGCGTTCAGACTTTGTTTACAGTTCAAAAGGTTTGCAGATAGGTCGATTGGCTGCAATCACATCAAAATTTATGGGACATTGGTACCGTAAAGTATTAGGAAATGACAGTGAATTCAACTGAGCCCGTTTCCTCATTTACTTACTATCGGTAGCTGCACTCATTTAAGACCGTATATTATTTAGTCGAAAGAATCGTCTTAGTTACTTGCAAATTGCGTTGATTTCTTTTGTTATATGACAAGATTTCTAACAAGACTAGATTTCAACTTAGCGCTATATAGTTATATACCGAATTTTTCGATCCCGCCTGTTGCTCTTCAATATGCATTATGCCTTAATAGATGCTTTTGGAGATGGCAATAATTTATCCTTTCGATTTGTTAAAAAACTGTACCAAAGGGCGTAGAACACATGAAAGCAGGACCAGACATTTGTCCACTTACAATCTAATCCACGAGACTTCGATCGGGGGCCTTGCGTTTAATAACCTTTGGGTCATGTTAGCTGTCCAACATACTGTGAAGTGTGTAAACCACCAATTCTGTTTTGGTAAGCTGACTGCCAAAGCAGGGATTCACAAGCAATCAATCTAGAATCTACCAAATAACCACCAGGTTCATTTAATACTTGCTTTGTTTCATATTCGAATAATTCATCTAAATTATTGTAGATGTTGGCTTTACCCAGTCCTTGTGCTCGATGCCAGGTGTTCAGATCTCACCAAGATCACAGTTTTTCACAATGATGTCGAATGAATTCTGCTTTATTTGAGGGTGTTTGACATTTACGTCACTCCACAAACGTCAGTGCTGTTTTACCGTTTTTCTGGGCCAAAAGACGCTCCTGTTAGTTCAGCTAAGTATTTTGTTGTCAGCGAAACTTATGGCGGTTTACTGCGTAAGTGCTAACATGGGCATCGTGTGTTTAATCGGTTGAATATAAAGATAAAAGTTTATTATATCTTGTCACGCGGTCGTGAAACAGTTTGCGTTCTACTGAATTAATGTTCAGCGGGATGTCTGATATCTGGTTTTCACCTGGGCTTACAGTAACCACTATGTCCAAGTCAGACTCGTGTTAAAGCAGGCCACTATGCATCATTACCTGCGAGTTATCATCCAACCTCTGCCAGTTGGCCGATGCTCGTACATCCTTGTCTGTGGTAGTCAACCGGTTTCTCCAACGGTTACGTTCTTTGTGACTGCATTGTAGCCGATATAAAAGGAAAACTTCTACTATTCGGTAACTGAATCGTTGGGTCTGTTTACCTGATAACAAAGTGTACAATCGAAGTTATGGGAAACTTTTATTCCCAATGGGGCCAACAGTTTAACAAAGAACGCACCTCTAATGTGTTGAAGTTTCTCGACAGTTCACTTTTGTGGAATTTTTCTAACCTGCTAATTTGTGGTCACGGGTTTTTCACGATGAACGCCTGCTGATATCTGTAGGACGCAAACAATCTAACAGGTGGGCACAACCCAGCTAGATTTTCAGTGTTCGCTTACCCACCGGTAAGGCATGCCTGCTAGTGCAGGTGACTGCTGGCAAAGCATGGGATCGGCAGTTTTCTTTGGATTTTGTGAACCATAGGCGCTATCTATGACTGAGGAGGACATTATAGATGGGGGATGAGTTTTCGTTTACTTATCCTTACTGAAATGTGTGTCGGATATGATCGAGTTGGGTCGAACCATAAGGTACTTGAATTCTTGCTCCTGTCTCACTAAATGGCGACGAAAGGGTGCCAACGTTGTACGCCAGAACTTTAGGCTGGTGCACCCGGGACACCTGTATGTTAAGGCCGTTTCAATAATCCGCCTGAAATCGAGGACCCACTAAGGGACCCCATGGAATGTAATAAAGGTCCCCGGCAGTATTTCCATGAGATCCGATCTGTAAACTTTCCATTGGCACCATCATAGTGGTAATTTCATTGGCCGTTTATCATCTTGCTCGTTAGCATTTTTAGTATAGAGTTGAAAGAGAGACATCGGATTACAGTATTACGTCCGCTGGTAAATTTAAACCTCTGATTCATATCAGTTGTGCAAATAACTGAACTCTTTGTAAGGAAACTTCATTTTGTGGAATAGCCAGTTCTCAACACCGTACGTCAGTGTAACTCAGAGTGAGACGATTAGTCTGGGAGGAAAGTTAACGTTGTGAATCTTTTGCAGTACGTAAAATCGTGCCATTGTTCCCTCTGTGCGTTGTATGGAAATTTCCCCTGTCGATAAATCATTAAGGATTCTTCGCAGTGGGATGCAGGCGGGTTTTGTCACCTTGCACAGTACTGCCTGTGAACAATGAAAAGTACTATAAGCGGATACGTGGCCAGTCTCCGCATTAGAAATAAAAAAATAGTGTAGTCTATTTGCTGATTTTTAATTCCTCAGTTTGAGAATTTGCTTGCAACGAAAGTGGAGAGTGCTTTTGAGGCAGAAACAAGATCACAGAGTTGTGGAGTTCTGTAAATTAGCCTGATTTTTATGGTGGTGTGCCATGATTGTAGCAGTGATAAGGGCTTTCCTGTTATGCGGCCTTGGCGCAGAAGCCAATGTCGAGAAATGTCCTTGCCCTTACTTAATGGACTGGAAGGTGTTTAAGGAGTGTTTACAGTCCCAAAAGAATCTGCTTATCCGGAGGGGGCAGAATCTGCCAAAATCCCCTGCTAATTTATTGTGCCTGGTAGTCGTCTGGTGGATTCTAGCTTGATTGCTTTGGAAATCCTGCTTGGGCAGTCAGCTTACTGTATCAGAATTGATGGATTATATACGTTGCAGTAGACTAGGCGGGTAACATGAGCCAAGTGGGATTAAACTCATGGCTCCCAGTGGGGTCTCGTAGCACAGTTGGCTAGAGCGTTGGCTGTACTAAAGCCTTCCTCTTGCTGGCGTGGGTTATAATCATACCGAGGCCGCCAAGGTTTTCACATATGGGTCAAAAAAATTATTCAAATCTGCCAAAATCATCTACTTATAACGCACATAGTTAGCTACAAAGTTTAGTTAGTTGAATCCATACATTTGTCAGTGTCCGGGAATCCCAGACGCATCGTTGAATGGAACTTATGATCACTTTATGTAGCCATCTTTCAAAACCATGCCTCAAAAACCCAATGATCACTAACCATCATTACAAGGAGCTGTGCCACGACCATCTGAAACAAATAACGATCGTTGCTATCATCAGAACCATAGCTACTACCATCGGCTCTGCCCACACAATCAATATAACGTCGTCCACCACAGCCGTCATTACGTGCATCGCCCCCACCACATTATAGGTAGACAATAAGGCCAATTATGGCTGAAACACTACACCCCGGGCTGATTAAGCGCCGATGCGATTTAGTTTCAAGTCGTCCAACGTCCTCATCAACTGCATCAGCAATGCTCTGCTCTGTTCCCCGTTCGAGCCATAACAGGTTAGGTGACCAATAAGAAATAAGTCCTCTACTACTAGCAGTGGGAAAGGCAATGAGGAATATGTGCTTCAAAAAGAATATTTGCAAAATCACCTGAATCCACAGGACTACTGAAGCCTACGAATAATCTATAGAGATCACAGAAAAGCGCTAAAAAAGGTGCCTACGGAAGGTTTTCGAGCGCCTTGCAAGCGTTCTTTAAGCGGCTACAAAGCGACCGCTACCGGAGTTCCTGTATCCGCGGACTGCCTTGACCACATTACCTATAGGAGATGCGGCCTTGGAGCAGAAGCCAATGTTGAGAAATGTCCTTCCCTGGAAGGTGTTTAAGGAGTGTTTTAATTCACAAAAGACGCTGATTATCCAGAGGGGACAGAATCTGCCCGATCTTGGTCAATTGCCGAGGGCCTTAAAGCTGGTGATGTCCGTTACTCACTTCGCTGCTTGTAGATTAAAATATCAACGGGTGGCGGTATAAAAAACCTTCACAAAATTTTGTGTAAAAAAACCCCCGTTGTCACCAGTAGCACTAGCTACCGTTCACCACTGATGCAGAATTATGTCGATCAGCGCTACTGTTGCTCGTTGTGGAAATCTTTACGTTCAGCTGACTGCATTTTGACGCTAAGGGACACAAAATAACAACTTGCAGCCTAAACCTTTATGGGGAGGCCAATCGCTTGGTAAAAGATAATGGTTTGTCGTCTTTATTGACGATATTAACGTCTGTCTCCCATGCACTTAGCAGTTATTTACCCAGTTTAGAATGGTACAGTACTAATTAGGGCTATAATAGGTCTTAGCAGTGGAAAGTAATGTTACCCCGTCGTTTTCATCGTTCGGTGAACGCTCTGAGCTGCTTTTTTATCAGATGCCGAACCATTCTTTATTACTAGGTTTTGGGATGCCAGACAAGCAAACCCAATGGCCGTCATCGACCTACCGGAGCGTGTTTATTGCGCAGATGTCACCTTTCCTGTGGCAGTTGTTGGTGTTGCTGGCCGCCAGATACTCGCGTATAGTCTGGAGAATGGACCAACAATGGTTTCCCAAATTGAGTCCCCTCTTATGTTTCAGGTGAGATTTTCCTTCTCTTTTTACTAGGTCAGACTTGGAAAACTATTTACCAGCTTGCAGTTTTAAAACCACGACTATGTTGTCGTCATATTGGTAAAAGTGCGCTAGATTTATTGCGGTATTAAACGTTTATATGTGATCGACCTTGCTCCCTTTCTTCTCCCACAAGTGGCAGGACAGCATCCCGCATATTAGGGTTTTGATTGCCTGCACATTTGGTCAGGCATCTCACTCGTCTCCCGTAAGTCGTTTCTCTGTTCTGCTCCTCTGGGTTTGACGCAATAACACGGTCTATTGTAGGCCCAGGAAAGAGTGCTTATTCCGCATACGTAAATCATCTCTCTGTGGATGCTGATAGGTTTCCTACTTCTCGTGTCTTTTTTATCGGCTCTCTGCCACGCTCCATTATTTGCTCTTTAAACATATGCTTTTTACATTGGCAACCAATAAGTAGTGCTTAATAAAATTTGGTCCTCCCAAGTTACCCAACTGGGTTTTTTTGCACCGTCTGTATCCAGATGGTTTCTTTATTTTACTACTAATAGCCCGTATTTAATTTCTTTCTCCGGTGCCCTGTTTGTTTTTTTTTCTTGCAGAACCGCTGTATATCCATCTTTCTCGACAAGCAAAAACAGTCCCCTGTGGGCTTTGCCCTTGGCAGCATCGAAGGCCGCGTTGCCGTTCATTATTTTCAGCCAGCTTCTGCTAGGGACAACTTCACTTTCAAGTGTCACCGTTCCGTCGCGCCCGTGAATGGCTACTACGAAATCTATGCGGTAAGGGGCCAACCTGCATGCAAATCGCTTAGCTTATTTTAAAGCCTCGTACTCCTCACTCTTCATTGCCACTATTTTGTTCTCTTGGGATGCCTTGCCCGTCTGGTGATTTAATTTCGTTTATATTACACTGGGGTAGAGACGCAACACCTACCCTCGCGCCAATCACTTTACTCAACTGAGCTACGAGGGCCGCTCTTGGGCTGTGCGATTGACCGATATTCACTCATCTTTAACTGTCAAGGCGAGCTGGGATGGCAGAGAAAAACAGTTTGATATAGCCCTTTATTTGAATGCATTACAACAGATTTCTGATGATGCAAGCTAAGGAAATACCAATTGTACGCATCGAAAAACTGTGATCCTGTGCGGACCGACCTTGCACTTCTCATATGTGATTAATCAATATCAACAATGATTGCAGCGTTTGGACAGATCAGGTTTTCTGTTTGACTTAGTTATTGTTTTCCCCCAATTGAAGTAGTTAAGCAATAGCACAGTATATCTCGTCTATGTTGAGCATGTCAACGGCTGAAAGTTGGACCATCGCGAACATTGATGCCTGTTGTGTGCCCGACCACGTGGTTGGCGTGGGAAAGATGACTTGCGCAGCTCATGCCGCACCCTCTACTCTTTCGCCCACTTGAGCCTGATGGCAAGACACTCAAAACAAACGGAGGCGCCCTTAGACACCGTGAGTGGAAAAACTAAACATCCCATGCCACACATGACCTAGTCTTCACACAGTGTACCAGGTTTTCACGAAAAGTGAGTAACTCAGATCTGGTATCCAGAAGGAGCTATTGAGTCTCCCTGACCGAGTTAACCAGTCGGTTGGCATACTTCCAAGCCATATCGCGCGTTAGGTTTGCTCATAGTGAGGAGTGTGCTGAGGCGCCGTGGAGGTTGATTACCCACAATCGACCAAACGCTGCTCTATCGCATACATCAGTTAACTGTCCAAACCGATCAACAATCTAATTCTGGAATTGAGCTCAAGTGGCTGGTGCGACCTGAGGCTGCATATAGGTGTGCCATCACATGCCCCCTATTTTCGGCAGTCGTTGTGGGATGCATCGACTTTGCGCTGCCTGATTAACGCGTGACGTGACCTGATCTAACCCCCGCTTTGGTCCAGCTCATCTACAGCGCAGTCGATTGTGAGGACTCGACAGTTCGACCGTCGATTACGATGATGTCCACCATATGCTCCACGGAAGGGTGGTGCAGGGGCGGTGCCTTGCGCGTGATTTAGTTTAAAGTGATAATAGACTTGCGCTACATCTACCGCACTATCTCCTCCTCCCCAACCTGAGCCCGTCGTCATGACAGAGTCAAGAAGACCGGAGATGAGAGAGGGTGCAGGTGGCTGGCGCGGTAGGAGCCGCCCCTGGGCGTACCACCACACCTGGCTCGGATCCCACGGAGTGGGAGTGCCATAAAGGCCCCATTAAAAAGGAGCCATTGCAGTCCGACTCTCAGTCCGCCAATCAGCCACTACACACAAAACACAAATTGGGCTGAACACGCGGTCAGAGTGTTCCCGTCATTTGGCAACCTTTAAAGCCACGGCTTTTAGCGCACCGTGATAGTTTCAAGCCTGTTAGATTGTTTATTGAAAGGAAAATGCGCTGACCTGTCGACCTTATTCTCTCCCCCACCCCCACAATCAGACCACCGTCCGAGCCAGTCGGTCGTCTGATGTGAGATTGGGTGCATTGGCTGACAGGTCGGCGTACCCGTCTTCGCGCGCTACAGCGCGACCTGGCCCCCATAACGCACACTAGGATTCACTAAATTAAAGGGTATAGAGGAGTCATCGCTCTCTGGCTCCCAGTCCACTGGTCAGCCACTCGTCACTCACAGCACATACACTGGGCCGATGGCGTGAATTGGTGTAAGCGTCAGATTGGCAGCCTTCCAAGCCACTATTTCTAGGAAACTGATATTAACGGTTACGTGATGATGGTGAGGGTGTTGTCTGTGCATTAGTGTAGGAAGTGTATGCTGATATTGCTTAGCCTCCGGTGGTTCGCCGCAAGTTTTCGTGGAGGTGCATGTGTCCTAATAGGCCTACGTGATGAGTGAATGCGCGAGGACAGTGAGGGCAGTGGAGGCGGCGATCTCTGCTGTGTTTTGGTACTCAAGGCACTGGTTTACCAGTCTCTGTACGATGGATTCGCAAGTGACCGACTAGGCCGATGCGTGAGGGGAATGTGCGGTCGCAATGAGGACAGTTTAGGAGTGAGTACCCATCGCTGATGGTGGTAGTGGCGGCGGCGGTGATGGTGGAGGTAACAGTTGATGAGTAATATGATGTGGTCTCTATGATGATGGGAGTAATGGGATTGATGTCAGGGGTGAGGGTGGGGGAGCCCGAAGGAGGGTTGGCAGAATTTGACGTAGAAGTTAGAATTGTCGGTGCATTGCGTCCGATGATGTCAGACCAGGCCGATTCGCGAACGGAAAGTGCGTTGACAGCGCGGGCATGTTGGAATGATTTGGGCACTGGCGGTGTTGGTCCGGGGCGCTAGTGACTTTCGTGCTGCTCTTTTGGTCTTGTGGGCGGCGGTCCTGTTGGCTTCGTAGATTGCTGCCCCTGTCTTCACTGTCATTCTTCAAGCCGGTCGGTTCCGGGCGAGGTTCTCCCAGGTCGCCAGGATGTCTTCAGCATGTCCTTGTAGCGTCGTACTTGACCGCTTGTTGACGAGAACCCAATGGCGACATCTTCATGGAAGAGTCGTTTGGGTAATCGTTCGTCCATCCATTGTGAGGACTCACTGCACCCATCACTAGCAGTGGTGGTGGAGGCTACAGGAAAGCGTACTAGCTCAGAGTTGACCTCTATCTCTTATTGCTCCCATAGTATTCCAGTGGTATGAATGCGTCAGGAAGATTGCATATGGTGGTATTGGTACGCTTACTGATCGCGTTCCATTGTGCTTTGGGGCTGAATTTCGTCCCCCGCCAGCATCAGGTCGCGAGTTCAATCTTTAGGTGTTGTAACACCCGGCGTTGGGTATGGCTGGCTGGTGATGCCTTATAATCCAGAAATGTCCCTTCCTGTCTGCCTTTGTTGGTAGTGCCTTTCTGACGGCAGATGGATTACGCTGCAGTGTCTAATCCACATTAAGCGCTAACGGACATGTGCTGCAACACGGCTCTCTTTCTACCATAATCGCGGATTTCGCTCAGATTTGTTGGCGGTAGAGAAACATGATTCGTTGCCAGTGGAATCACCTGCCATGTTGTAATTTTTGCGCTCAGCTCGAAATCCTGGAACTAAAAACAAGAGCTGAATGTTAGTCCTCTTCAGAAAAAACCAGCACCTTGTGTGATGGGCTCTATTCCCTGATTTTTTCCATGAGTGTGACAGACTTGCCTTGCTCCCCGTACTTGCCTCTAAACACACATCTCGTATCGGTATACTAATATATATAGCAAAGCCACAGCCTCCTTTTGGGCTTTTGCTTGTACTCGTGCGTTCTATTCTTGTAGCATAGCATAGGAACGATGGACCCGAGCAATCGATGAAGGAAATGTGGTGCACGCAGTCTACATAGACTTCTAGAAGGCCTTTTATAGCGTGCCTCACCAGCGTCTCCTATACAAACTCAACCGTATTGGGGTAAGGGGCAAGCTTTTGAAGTGGATCGAAAACTTCTTGATTGGGCGATCTCAGATTGTCTGTCTTGGCGATCAACAATCGGCGGAAGTGGCGGTTGAGAGTGGGGTTCCTCAGGGCTCCGTCCTTGGCCCTATCCTCTTCCTTATATACATTGATGACTACGTAACTGGGTTGAACTGTGACCGCATTTTTTGCTGACGATCTTAAAGCTTTGGAAGGCCATCCACAACGAAGCTGATAAAGCAAATCTACAGACGAACTTGCATCAACTAGAGGAATGATCGCACAACTGGCTCCTCCCATTCAATGCTACCAAGTTTTGCGTTTTCTGCGTTTCTGCAGAACCAGCTCCGGGCACCAGAGAATTAACTATCTGGACGACACACCGCTACCAGAGGTAGAGGCTCAGAAGGATCTAGGAGTATGGATCACGCCCTCACTGAAGCCATCGTTCCATTGCTCAAAATTTGCAAAATCTGCCATGTCAAGCTTGTATCTAATTAAGCGAGCGTTTACAAAGTTCGACAAAGAGTGCTTTAATAAGGTCTTCGGGATATTCGCGCGACCAGAGTTGGAATTTGCCATACAAGCCTGGAGACCGTGGTCTGTCAAAGACCACAGCACCCTTTTGAAAGTCCAAAGACGTGCAACCAAGCTTGTTCAAGGTCAAAGCTGCCTGCCTTACGAGACACGATTGTCCAATCTTGATCTGTTTCCTCTGGACTATAGACAGCTACGCGGCGACCTACTACAAGCCTTTCGCATGCTGCGGGGTCAGGATTGTTGCTTTGCATCTGGCGAATTCTTTGAGCTGGCCACTAGCACTACTTTGCGAGGACATCCTATTAAACTACGTGTAACTGGTGCAAGACTGGACACACGAAGGTTCTTCTTCTCCAACAGAATGATTAAGGCCTGGAATGCCTTGCCTGCGGACATCATCATGTTCTCATCCGTTGACACGTTTAAGCGGAAGTTTGACCACCACGACATCAGAACCTAACACATTTCCTGCAACATATTCCCACCCACAATTTTTTGTGTTATATAACACACTTCTCCCTATTTCTGAATAATATTATTTTATAATTGTTTGTCCGATGCCCTGTAGTGTGACGGGTAGATAACCCTTTGTCCACCGTCCATTATATGTCGTCCTTTTTTAATTTGCAGTGTTATTGACATCAATAGGGAGCTCAAAAGCTTCGCCTATATTTCCCTTAATAAAACTGAACTGAACTGATCGTCGTTTGTCTCTTTTCCTCTATCGGGGACAGTTCTAAATATGGGAACTGTACATTAACTTTTGCAGTCATCTTGATATCTACGGATATTTTTACTTTGCTGCCAGTTTATTCCTCTCCTATCTTTTTTATTCTAACCATGCGGCTAGAGGAACGTCAAGGTAAATTTTCAAATTCAAAATTAAGGCGTTGTTTATGTCAACTTCAGTTTAATCAGTCAAATTTTTGCCCGGGAAACTGACCCGAGGACTTGATTCCTATCTTGAGTTGCTCATCGTGAATCTGAAATTGAATTCTCCACTACATGACTTCTTCCCCAAGTTTGTAAACGGTTAACTCTGGTCTCTGCATTAAACCAAACGCTTTGGTTCTAGGTAATGCCTGCCCCTGTTAGCGGAACTCCTGATCGTTATTGGAGAGAAGGTTGCTCTATTCATGGCTGCTTTCACCCGCGAATAGTCTAACCAGAGCGCGTAGACTGCAGCTATTCAGTCATCAATAGCATTGTATTCTGCGGTTTTTCGAATACCGCGTTGACCAGTTTCAAAGAGCGCACATACATAAGCTAATTTGTTAAACATTTGAGATTTCACAGCAACAAAACCCACTTCGCATAAAAGTATACAAATGTACCTACTATCGATTTTCAAGTAGGCACGCTTGTTTCCATTTAATAGGTAAATGACTTGGCTTTCCACCCTGTCCACGGGACCCTTGCTACAGTTGGTTCCGACGGTCGGTATGCCTTCTGGGACAAGGATGCTCGAACAAAGATACGTGGTCTGGAAAATGCAGAACTGCCACTGACTTGTTGTGCATTCGACACCAAGGGCCAGTTGTTTGCCTATGCTTCTGGATACGACTGGTCCAAAGGCCATGAATATGCCGACCCTTCTAAACCAAACAAGATTTTCCTGCGTCAGTGCTTTGAAGAAATGAAGCCGTCTCTTAAATCCGGATGAAAAGACTTCTTGACATTTATCATTTTTGTAAATGTACAGTTTAATTTTAAGTACTGAGCATTTCTGTCTGCATTCTACAATTGCTGATATGCTAGGGAAAAGGATGACAAATTCTGACAGCATTTTAAATGACAAAATGTAAACTACGTAATTAGTTGCCATAATGACTGCGCAGGTACTAGCTAAAAGTCCGGATAACTGTGGTGTCATTATGATAAATAATTATGTATTTGTGTACTACTGACTGCCTGTTGGCAGCTTGTGAATATTACGCGGTTATTCCACAGGCTTACGAATTTTGGCTCAGCTACTCATGTCAGCCTTCAGACCCAGATTGAACGGATTTATTCCGAAGGATTTGCTCAAATTGCGCGTATTAATTTCCTCTGAAATTAAACAAGGCAATCTAACAGCGTTCTCCACAGGAGTGAAGGTTCGTGATCTCGTCTTGTATGCTATGAACTTCAGTGGGTATCATGCACTTTTTGCGTTATTTTCGACTGTATTTGATCACTCCAGTCTGAATCTGTAGAATCAGTGAAGTAAACTGATAGAATGAGGCATAGCAAGTATACCAAGATTCGCCGTATTATCATGTGCTATGCACCTGTTTTTAACATCAGACTGAATGCCGTGGATATGAACCTAAGCCATCTGGTTATTAAACAATTTTCAGCCAAATTTGAAAAGCCTATTCCTGCTCATCACCCAGGATGAATTGATGACTAGCAACCTTTGGGGGTGTTTATTTTGATGTTTGTAATTCGTGTTCGAGTGTGCATCTGCTTGTTTCTCGGTTGTTCGCTGCCCTCGTAGGTCATACTTCCTATCTTTATCTCCATATTTATTGTCAGCAGTTAACCCCGAGTCTGATTTCAGGAGATAGCGCTTGCACGGAAGATATTTTTTCGATCTCCTGTTTCGGATTTTTGCGTTCAGGGTACCTTCGCTCAGTTTTATGAATAAAACATTGCCTTGAGTCTGATGGATTCTGAGCTGTTGTTTACATCTGAATATTATTCACGTTTAAATAGTTTGCCCAATTCATCCGTGACCTGGCTTAAGCAGTAGAGGTGCTGGGGGGGAGGGGGATGGAAATTTTTTGTTGTTCATTCCTCATTTAGTTCTTATGAGGTCACGCCTGCCTATGTCTACTTTACTGTTAGTTTTTACTCGTTGGTTGACAGATTAGGCATGCTATTTGTACTTCGTACTCAAATATGGCCATTGTCGTCAATTTGTGTTTGTAATTTGGATGGGGTCTTTGGCGATAGGCATGAAGGTGTCTCCAGGTTGACCTATTGTTTTGAACAGTCCATTTAGAAGTGAAGTGAGTGAAGGAGTGGAATTGTTTTAGACGGCAAAGCCTGGGGGCATTTGTGGTCAGCTTGCGTCGATCCAGGTTTCCCGATTGCTACACCGACCGTCTTACCTATTATAGCCCGCGGGTTCTTCCATTGGTGATGGTTCTTGTTCTATGGCTGTGGGTAGTGTAGGTCTGATGAGTCATAACTTTGCCAAAGACGTTCCTAAGTTATTCCGTCATTTGAACTACTTGAAATATTAAATACTTAGTCCACTACAGGAATTTTTACACCCCGTTTCTCAAGCGCACATGGGTGTCATTAAGCCAATAGCTGCTTTGGAAAAATTGTCTGGATTACTTAAGTACTTTTTTATGCGAATAACCGAATTTTCTGTAGCATTGTTAATTTAAGTACCTCAATTTATCAGCGGCTGTCTTAATATATCATGTGAAAAACAAGGTATTTTCTTTTAAAGGTTGTTAAGATCCTAAAATCTGCGACGTGACGTATATATTTTATTGTCTTTCTTATGCCACCTGTAGGTGAACAGAAGGACTTAAGCACGACGTAAAACAGCATAAGGTGAAGGTCGGGGGTTTGGCGTTTTCTAAATTGTGTTTCCATAGGTCGAAGGCCAAAACAACCAATCCCACAGGTCCCTCATCCTGTCCACATTTCACATGTTTTAGACTGCATTCAAACGCCGCCAACTGGGGCTACCCAAAGAATTCTACAAACTGCTACAGTCAATGTAAATAATAGCAGTTTGATATTTTCTACATTCTTTAGCTTCGGCGTTCCAGCACTATTTAGTTCCGACTGTTAAACCCTCCATACGAACTTATCTGCATTTGGAAGTTGACGAATATCCAGTTTTGGATAAAATTAGAAGTGGGGGTGCATTCGCCTACGTTTGGTGGTGGTGGGTGCAGACGTTGTGTTTAACCGACTCTGATGGAAACAGCAGAGCAAAGAAGGCCACAGTCGCCGGTCTGGAGGACCCCGGGGTCGGATCAGTAACTGCACGTTGCTAGTCAACAAGGCTAAATGACATATTGCAAAACTCGTCGGGCAAACGGAATAATCCAGCTGTGGTCCAGCAACTGGGACAGTTATCTAAACGCCACGTCCATGCAACTAAGTTTTCTATATAGATTTACCCTAAGCCCAAATGCGTGCATCCTAGCATTGGGAGTTAATCTACGTGGGATCTGTCGGGATTGATTAGAAAGGAGGCCTTACGATCCTCTATTTAAGTGGTTGCTGAAGTAACATCAACGAAAATCAAGAGTCATTACCAAGTAGAGTATGCGCGGCCACTTTTATCATCAATCAGAGCTGCACATGCCCTATGGCGCCGCATCGACCCGATGCTTAAATCATGACACTTGGGACAAAACCACTGATATTGAAGTTGGGGGTTCATGTCAGATGGGTCGCAATCGGGAAATACGACAGGTATCCTCAAAAAATAGTCATAAAATATTCAAACAGAGGCAAGAAAGGGAAGTTTGCCAGTCATCATTTTTATACTTTCACCGTCACCACACCACTTCTCCCTGAATTTTAAGCGCATGGGAACCTCTGCCTCAGGAAATTGAACAAAATGTGACACAGTATATTTCATCGGATCCTTCTGACGAGCATAGGGCTTGGTGGGTGCTCGAATTGGGTGCATACGTAAATTTTTTCGCAGTGCTACGTCACCAATAGGGTCTTGGATTCTGTTCAAGATACTGTTTAATCAAAGAATAATATCAATTTGTCACAAAAAACAACTATTTTGTGCTTAGCAAAAAAGGTGTGAGTCGCCTCCAATCAAAATAACTTCATCCAGGAAAAGGTTTGTAGAGATTTCATAAAAGGAATGGATGATTCGACTCAGTGCCTACAGCACTTTCTGTTCACACCATGCAGCGAAAACGCTCAGATACTGCAACGTATCTGCACTTGTTTTACAAGTCACTGTCATTTTAACTTTCGATTGACATCAGGATGGCCGTTAGTAATAATTTTATCTGTCATTCCCTTTCCTTTAACTAAGGTAACTAGCGGTTACCTCGCAAGTCAATTAACCGTGAACGCTGAAAACTTCTATGAGAGGACATCTATTTATTTCCGAAACAGTAATGTTCTCTATTGCACTGAAAATAATTATTTTAACAAAAAGTCATTTTAGTGAATGTACACTATGAAAAAGCTCTTTCGAAATCTATGTAAATTAACTTGATTTCACATTCTTTATATCCTGACTTGACCTCGTTATCATAGATGACATCCTATGGTAGGTAATCAGGAATATCTGGAGATAAGCTGCCTATATAAGTACTGCGTAGAAGAGGAGGCCTACGTCCTCTGTAAGACTGAATACGTCTCATGTCCCATAATTATTCAAGTAAAACAGGAAAAACATAAGCCTAGGCACTCGAACCTAAAAAACAAGGTTTTTTCAGCAAATGTCAACATAGTTGCCTTAATTAGGATACTAGGATAAAACGAAACAGTCAATTTAGGTAAATTATTCAATATTATGTGAACGTAATATGATAAGAGTGGCGTGTCTGATGGAAGCAAATACACGAGATCCAGGAAGCTATTCAAAAAAGAACATGCTATCATGGTCACAAGTAGTTTATTCACCTGATGTTTCGGATTCTTAATCGAATCCAGCGTCAGAGACGGTCGCTAAGGCTACCTTCGATTGAAAATCCGAAACGTAAGGCCAATAAAATTCTTGTTCCAGCGATTGAATCTTCTTCTTGCCATTCTTTTTCTTATGAGCGGAGTGTTTATTAACTGCTACGATGTGCCTCTTATGACGACCTAAATGTTTTACCACTACCAAACTCTGCCTTTCAGGGCAGTTGGAGCTCCGACGATCCCAGTCTCATAAGATGGTCGATCTGTATTTTCCTTTTCCCGCCATGTTTGTTCATTGTGTGATACTCTTACCTGGTAGAAATAATAATAGGGAATATACCAATGTGATCTGCATTCTGTGGTTTGAAATTTGTGCATATTTACATCGGTTTAATTGGAGAAAATGCAACGATTTGGCAACAAGGTCATTCGTCGGTTTCTAGTTTGAAAGGCACAGCAACTGGTTCCTCGGCTACGAAATCAAAGAGCACATGTGACACATCATTTGCGCGATTTTAACAAAAGAAAAGAAGAAGTAGCACCGATCATATCCACAGTCAAAGGATAATTCTGATGGACCACTGTTGAGCTCAACAATTATCATTCTTATTTTATAAAACTTCAAATGATCTCACAAAACTAAGTTTGTCATAATTTAAATCAATTTATGACGACTACTGAATAATAACATACGAAGTCAACAATAACCGAGTCTCAGAGTGGCTGAATGTTAACCATTCATCGAATTAATTTTTAGCTTGGTATAGTAAGATTCTTTTAAAGGTTATCAGGACCCGTCATTAGCCTTGGAAAGTTCTGTACAACAGATTATTGAAGTATTGCATATATGCATCCTGCGAGCAGGTAGCAGATGAGACATGAATTCCTTTCCATATATGCACCTTATACGGTCACATTGGATGAAAACGTGCGGTACTACCTGACGAAGTGACTCTAAGGACGCCCTTGATCTCAACCGCCACATTGTCAGAGGCGTGGCAAGTCGAGTAGCACTTTCAAAAATGCTTTAATCAATTACTATGTCAATGGATAAGGGTTGAGGTGAAACTGCATTTTTATAAAGGTGTTCTGTTCGAGGACAAGGATGAACTGATGTTTTTCTTTTTTATCAACCACTCATCCACAGTCTGTGATGTATTTAGTGGTGAAACGATTCTGTAAGTGACTTAATCAGCTACTAAAATAGTTTGACTAACTGAAAGTCATTCTTCTTGCTAAGTGAAATTAATTAAACTTCGGAATGTCTGTAGTCACTTTCCAAGCAATAGAAGAAAACCCAAGAGGGAAATTCAGAGGAAGTTTTAGTTACCACTTTTTTTCTAGTCCTCAATAACTGGTGGTGTAGTAAGGACCAGAAAATAAAGGTGGCTCAATGGGTTCTAGCCAGTTCACTGTGAACAATCCTATCGTTTCAAAAGTAATTTAGGCATAGAATTGAGGATACATGCAAAAAAGGCGCAAATGATCGCTAATAGTTTAAGGGAAATAAGACTCCCACTGCGTTGTTTATAGCGGTCTAAGGATTTGGCGGATGTGCAGTATCAACATCGTTTCACAGAGAATTGCCAAAATAAATAGAACAAATCAGAGAATGAAATTCCTCCTTCCGAAATCAATTGCCATTTTTAGCCTATTATAAAATCATGTGAATGGAAACTGTTGGCAGGAAAAAGTGCCTGCTTTGCTTTACCTGGCATCAAATGTCTGCGGTCGCCAAATTATCGAAAACATAGGCGTCATGACCCACCACTGGTTTTCCTCTGCTATTCGAAGTTATAACTGGAAATTTGAATAACACTTCTTCAGATCGTTCAAAGGGAATATGAGTGAGTGGTTTGGCATAAAGTGGTGCAAAGGAGAGATTCGAAAGTGAAAATTAGGCTAGCTGTTAATAAATAGGAAATGGGTCTCAAAAATGTAAACGTGGCAACCTTTTTACCGTTTGAAGAGAAGTTTACAATGACAAAAAGTATTTAAATCTTCTTCGTAAAAATGCACAAGGTAATTTAAGCCTTTGACTGAAAAGCAACACTGCTCAAACCTCATTCATACTCCATAGTAAGATGGTTTTAATAAAGTTTTTTAATCTGTCCTTGGGTACAGTTCATTCATCAAAAACCACTACTTTGTGTACGCTACATGGAGAAATTCCTGCCTTTTTCTCGAAAAAGAGGCCTTAGCAATTCACATTATATTACAAAATACAGGCATACTTTAAATGATGTACCTTGGTTCTAAGTGGGCTTCGGCCTCAGATTACGACTGCAAACTTCCCTACAACTCATATATGTATGACCCCCTTGTATACGAAGGAACTTTCGAAGTGTATGCACATATTGTCAAATACAGAGGTCCCCATACGTTGAATTATAAGGAAGCACGAGGTGATTGAAAACTTTCTCGAATTCCTCACACTCATCAAAAAGGTTAAAAAGGCCTTTACAGAAGTTGAGAGGGGCGTGTTAATGAATTAAGGGAAATGTTAATTGGTTGGGTACGGAAACATTGGCACCAAATGGAAAAAAATATATAATCGCACTGTTTACACATAAAACTTGTAGGGAATTTTCCCACAAACTCTCCTCTTAAAATGCTATTGAGCATTTGCAGAATTAATTGACCAAAACAGAAAGGCTGCTTGCCACCTTGCAAGTGAATCTGGCAGCTTTACTATTCCGACAGCAGCTTCCTTGGCTTTATTTCTCGGCATGGTGCTTCTGTTCATATCCCTGACAATCTTACGTTTACTATGCACTCCAAGGGCAGACATGTTCACTATCTGATGCAAAAGAGTTAACGAACGCATGCTGATGAGGAAACAGTCGTATGTAGATATTGAGAAACGCAGTCCACATAAGAGATTGAAATTGCCATTTTCTTTTTAAACAGGATGTGGCACAAGTGTTCGAATCTTGTACGAAAACTGTTATAATGTAAAAAAATGTTTACCCTGCAAAACCGATTATTGCTGCTAGTGTTAAGGAACGTTAACTGCGCTGAGCTCACTTTGATAAAATAGCATATTCTGTGATAAGTTCATATCAGTAGCTTGTGCAGTTTTTATTTCTTGCATGCATTGTGACTGATTAAATTTACCTGGGTATCCTCGCCTATCGTTTCAATAGCATGTAATCACAACGTCCCTTGGTCTCTTGCCATGCAACGTCACTCAGTTATGGGTCTTTGTGGGCTTACTGTCGAAGTAAAAATTTCAGACTTCCTTTAATTTATCTACAAAAGTTACCTGATATTTCACCACAGTCAACTAGCCTTTCCTCGGTTCATAACTAGTTTCAGAATCAGTCGCGCGGCATTTTCTTTTGGATCATCTGTATGTATACACAGATCTGACTTCCTAGAAAAGAGCCAATACGACGAATTGGTGCATTAGAATAAATCTAAAACCGTTTAAAACGCATGTTCATATACAGCCCGCCTGAAATGTTACCCAGCATGTGATATATAAAAAGATTAATGTGTGCAAGTTTGCAGAAATTGGAATGTTAATACTCGGAGATATTGAGACGCGTATATCCGTTGGGAATATTTCATATGCCGTTATACATTTAAGATCATGATGACTGTCTGCGTGAACTTTTGCACAGTTGGAGAATACTAGGATTTTACAGTTTTATTTAGATCAACACTGAATACTTTAAGTTGGGAGAATCAACAGCTTATCACAGGCTTAAACAATGTTTTGAACAAAATCGGTCTGAAGAATCCTCACCGAATGTTCCTGCATAGTGATCACCTAAAGTAGTTAATGCAATTGTTTAAAAGATACTGCAGTGTTCTGGTTGAATGCTTACGAAGAATGCACTAAAGAAACTGCTACTTTAACTTTCAGATCCACAGTTTCCATGGTAGTTTCGTAGTTTGCCTATGTTAAAGAGGTTGAATGGTTTAGTAAAGGCCTTGAATAACGAGTTTCCAAGATTAATTATGTAAATTACCTCGTTGCGGGAATTTAGCATACTTGCAAGATATAAGAAGTGGCCTTCGAACCCTTTGCAATGCACAGAACTCTGTGTGTAAAGTTTCCAGTACAGAGGTCTCTGTTAAGATTCTATAATGCTTTAAGGGTTTTCGTCTTGCGTTCAAGACGAGATTCGCCTGAAAAGACAAAAATCGTAATTTTGTTCGCGATTGGGATAAGTTCTCACAACAAGATGCCCACTTACCTGCCCGCATTTGCTTCCATCGAGTGAGCATGCAGGTTCACCTTGGTGATCTGAAAGGCATTTTGTTATGCTATGAGTATGCAGAAAGCCACACATGGAAACTCAAGTACTCAATATTAACTACTGTTTACTGTATTACCACGTGTTGTCCTGTTAGTGGCAACTTTTGTTACATATCTTGATTAAAAATAAAAATTGACATTCGCGTACATAGTGCGTGTCACTGCTCATAAAGCTTATTCAGCAGTGCATAATGATGCAGCATGCAAATGATTCTCTGCAACATTCCACCTCTTTTTGCTATCATCTGCACCGTTGGGAACTTATCTAGGAACAATTCTGGTTACGACATCTTTTAAATAACATTTTCCTAAATAAACAGTTTGTCGTGGAGCATGAGAACTTGTGCAATATTTAACCATTACTAAGGCTAAGCTTAAAACGAACACTTGCCCTAACATTCAAACTATTTCAACTGTAGAGCTACCTCAGGCCTAAACTTAACCGTAATTCTAGCTTAACACGAAGAGTAAGTAAACCTAAAATTAACACGAGGACTAATCCTTTGGAAATTATTGCAAGGCACTCAAATAGTTGGAGGAGGTCCTAATCCCATGTCCTGCCAAAAAACGGTCGTCATTATGCAGGTCATGAAAGGATAGTGGCAAAATTACACCCATAAGAGCATATTGTATTAGCCCTCCTGTCTAGGTTAAAATGTTAATTAAACCAGACATTTTGGACTATTTTTCTTCGTTGACAGTTCATTTCGTTCATGGGTTAGATAGGCAAGCACCTAATTCCTCCAGAGATGCAGTTTTCTCTGAGGCTTCAAGGTCCATCCCAGGTATTTCAAAATCGAAGTACCTTCGGGTTCCAGAAAATAAGCTATGTTGCATATTTTCTTGAAATTGTTGGTCATGAAGTTTACGAAGCAATAATTGTGACAGTTCATGTCCGGCTCTAGATACAAACTAAATTCTGCACGACCGTCTGTGTAGCAGATGATATTGCTTTCTTGATTTATTGTGGAATATGTGAAAGAAAGCAAATTTACACATTAGGTAATTGCCCAGGCAGTGCCTTTTACTTGGTAGGCATTAATTGGTTGAGTGAATTTCGAACATAGTTACTTGAGAAGCAAAGCCTGAAAGCAGCTGCTTAGACTATTTCGGTGGTTTAGCTGACTTACCTCTGTTAGGAGCTCGTCAGTGAAATAAAAAAAACAGCCAGAGATGCTGTGACTAAACTGCAAACACAAGCTTGCCCTGCAATGTCCAGATAAAAGTAACATGCAGATTTCATTAGATAAGTCATGGCGCATACGTCATTCCCATCTAAGCACATATGGCTCTGACATTTATTGTTGAATTATTTGGTTACGGTGCAAACTTATGTCGAGCAAATAAACGTCAGGAAACGAGCAAGATATAAATTATGGGTTTCCTGCTCCAATTTCTGGTGGGATATTTATTTTCGTGTTCACTATTCCATGCATTGTCATCGGTGATTTGGCAGAACATATTCTGCGGGTTAATTATTACGAGGAATTGTGTTAACACCAAGATACGCTATAGTAAGAAGCACTGGGCAATCCAAAAAATAAGTAAACGATATTTCCTAGATGAAAACAACAAACGTACGTTCGTGGTAGGGGCCGTCGGTAGCATATTGACAGCGTATTTGACCTCCACGTATTTGGCATTAATTGGGGCATTGTGGACGAGCAGCAAAGAATGGCGAGCCAAATCTTTTGTGAGGAGAATAAATAAGAAGTTGTATTTCTCGTGATTTGAGTCCGAATAAAAAGATATCCATGCAGGCAGGACATTTTATTTTACAAAAATCGCTATCCAAATTTTGCATATATTTTCTTTAGTAACAACTGCGATGGTTAAATGCATCGCGATGATTTACGATCGACAAGTAACTGATAGTAGATACAATGAGAACTGAAATTATCATTCTTGTTACGCAAATACGACTTTTGATTACTATCTGAAAAGTTTTAAATGTCATTTCCAGATCTAGTTTGCCAAAATAATTACAGGTAAGGTATGAATGAATGAATGCATTGTTTTGCTGTTTTTTACTGACTATAGAAGCAAATCCTGGGTCGCTAAAATTCTCGTTCACACGCCCAGAAAAAAACCCTTTGGACGGCAATTCTCAATTTATCTCCTCAGATAAAAACTTGAGAGCAAAGATGAACTCTTTAATTGCTATTTTCTCAAGCCTATTATGTCATGCATTTAGCTAAGTTAAAGTATTTACAAAACGCTCGCATGATGAATATTTTGAAAGTTGCGGCAACAGTTGCATCAGATACCGATTTCGAACTTTCTTTTAATAATGAAAATGGTTTTACTTTGGTAATTCTCGTGCACATGCAGTAAATTATTTCTGATATTTGAATGGCAGACTATTCATGATAATCTACTAGGTGAACCTTGTGGCATAATAGACGCATTTTCCAACATTAACCTCTTGCAAAAAAATCTCGTTTACTTTTCTTAACCAGAAACGTAGCCGAAATATTTTAAGTAGCTATACTCCTAAGTGTAAGATTCACTCAACAATAATCAGGCCTTAGGTGTACCTCTAAGTCCATATATAACAAGCATTGGTAAGTGTCCTTTTCCTCATTATGATTCAACGTTTCAAATCTAAAATTGAGCAAGCTATTGTCAGAAGTCAAATTGAAGTACTCATTGAACACCGCTATAATTGATGATGTTATATTTCCTTCGCACAAGTTGTAAAAGGAAATTTCTACAACGTTTAATGTTCATGCGACTGGCCATCTGAACACTCTACTCACACTATACAGTTATAGCCTCAAACATGAGAGTTCAAATATCGTAGTATGACGATGTCTACTGTATGCTCCATGGAAACGGTGGTGCAGGGACGGTGACTTGCGAGGGCTGCAGCTGCTGCACTCTCTCCTCCTTCCCCGCCTGAGCCCAGTGTCATGACGAAATAAAGAAGACCGGAGATAGGAGAGGGGGCAGGGGGCTGGCGCGGCCGGAGCCGCCCCTGGGCGCACCACCACACCTGGCTCGGATCCCACGGAGTGGGAATGCCATAAAGGCCCCATTAAAGAGGAGCCATTGCAGCCTGACTTTCAGTCCGCCAGTCAGCCACTACACACAAAACACACATTGGGCTGACCATGCGGTCCAAGTTATACCCGTCAGTTGGCAACCTTCCAAGCCACGGCTTTTAGCGCACCGTTATAGTTTTAAGCGCGTCAGCTTGTTTATAGTGAGGAGGATGTGCTGAGTTGTTGACCTCACTCTCTCCCCCACCCCCACAATCAGACCACCATCCGAGCCAGTCAGTTGTTTGATGTGGGAGTGGGCGCATTGGCTGACGAGTCGGCGTACTCGTCTTCGCGTGCCACAGCACGACCTGGCCCCCATAACGCACACACTAGGATTCACTTAATCAGGGGATATGGAGAAGCCATCGTCGTCTGACTCCCAGTCCACTGGTCAGCCACTCGACACACACAGCATATACACTGGGCCGATGGCGTGGTCTGCTGTAAGCGTCAGATTTGCAGCCTTCCAAGACATGGTTGCTAGGATACCGTGATACTCTCAGGTACGTGATGATGGTGGGGTGTTATCTATGTATTGCTTTAGGTAGTGTGCGCTGATGTGGCTTAGCTTTCGGTGGTTAACTGCAGGTTTTTATGGAGGCACATGCGTCCTAATAGGCCCATGCGGTGTGTAAATGTGCGGGAGCAGTGAGGGCAGTGGAGACGGGCGCGGCTTCTGTATGTCGGACCCCCAGTCACTGGTTCACCAGTCTCCATGCGATTTATTCGCAGGTGACAAATTAGGCCAATACGTAAGTTGAAGTTGCGAACGCAGTGTAGGGCAGGAGAAATCGGAAGAGGCTGGGGGATTTCATTCATGGTAGTGGGGGTGGCATTGGCCGTAAGAATGGCAGGAGAGGAGGGTGATCCTGGAATATGGGTGTGGTCGGCCTTGCGGTGAATTCAACTGCCATGGATGCGCATGTGAACGATCAGGCACATGCGATGAGTGAATGCGCGAGGACAGTGTTGGCGATCTCTGCTGTGTGTTGGTGCTCCAGGCAGTGGTTCACCAGTCTCTGTACGATGGATTCGCAAGTGACCGACAAACCGATGCGTGAGGTGAATGTGCAGTCGCATTGAGGGTAGTTTAGGAGAGAGTCCCCATCACTGGTGGTGGTGGTGGTGACGGTGGCGGCGGTGGTGGCAAAGGCCGTGGTGGTTGCGGTGGTTGGGGTAACAGGCGATGATTATTGGGATATGGTCTCTATGATGGTGGGAGTAATGGAATTGAGGCCTGGAGTGAGGGTGAGGGAGTCCGAAGGAGAGTTGGCAGAATTTGACGTAGAAGTTAGAATTGTCGGATTGTGGGTGCATTGCGTCCGAAGATGTTCGACCAGGCCGATTCACGCGCTGAAGATGCGTTAACAGCGTGGGCATGTTGGAAGGGTTTTGGCATTGGTGGTGTTGGTCCGGGGCGCTGGTGACTTTTGTGCCGCTCTTTTGGCCTTGGACGGCGGTGATCCGGTTAGTCTCATAGATAACTGCACCAGTATTGACGGATCCTATCCATGCCGGTCTATCCTGGGTGAGGTCCTCCCAGGTCGCCTGGGTAATTTGCAGTGGCCTCAGAGAAGTCTTCAGAGTGTTCTTTTATCTTCGTTTTTGACCTCCCTGTGGGCGGGTACCCGTAGTGACATCTCCGTAGAAAATTCGTTTTGGAAGTTGGTTGTCGTCCATTCTCACCAGGTGGTAACTCCATCGCAGTTGCGCTTGCCTCAGCATGACGAGTGTGCTGAGGATTCCGGTCCGCTGCAGTACTTCCATGTCCGGGATCCTGTTCTGCCATCTCAGCTTCAGTATTTTGCGGAGGCTGCCAAGATGAAACTGATTTAGCTTGCTGGCTTGGTTCGAGTAGACGGTCCAGGTCTCCGCTCCGGAACGGAATGTCGTCAAGACGACGGCCTTGGACATCTTCAGTTTGGTGTTCAGGTGAATACCGTCGCGATTCACCATGTCCACGAAGATAGTGCAAAGGTAAGTTCGCATCTCCTGGCACTTTTCTTGTTGCTGGCGGGCGGCAAAAATCATTTCGTTGGTTCCGCAGTGTCGCCGGAAGCCACATTGGCTTTCCGGGAGCAGTCCCTGCTCTAGGTGACCTTTCAGACGATTGAAAAGGATACGGGAAAAGATCTTCCCGGCGATGTTGAGCAACGAGATACCTCTGTGATTATCACAGAGTTGCCGGATCCCCTTCCGTTTGTAGAGATGGACGATCTTCGCATCTTTGAAATCCTGAGCAACTTGTCCTTTGCGCCATATCTCGTGGAAGAGTGTCGTGCTTGTAGACTTCCGGTGGGAATGCGTCGGTTCCTGGTGCTTTACCGCCAGAAATTTGCTGCACGGTTCGGATGGTTTCTGTTAGGGAACGCGGCAGATCCAGGTCATTGTTCAGGTCTACATGAGGGTGTCGGTCAATGGCAGAATCGTAGATGGCTGATGAGTAATTAAGGACACTTCTAAGTCCTCATCCCAGCGCTTCAGAATTTGTGATTTCTCTGTCAGCAGTGTTGTGCATTCAGAGCTGAGCAGCGGTGCGGTCCCCTTGATGCAGGGGCTGAAGATGGCCTTGATGGCTTTGAGAAAGTTTTTCATTTCATTGCGGTCCGCATACCCCTGGATTTCCTCAGCCTTTCGGATAATCCAGGCGTCCTGCATCTCCCGTTTCCGTTGGTGTACACGGCAGCTTTGGTGCCATCATTCCTAAGGTCCATGTAGGCTTTGTGTATTCCATTATTCTCCGCGAGTAATTTGCTAATGTCAACGTCACTGTCATCAAACCAGTCCTGGTATTGACGGCGTGCGCGTCCGAGGACTTCGAGGGCGGTTGACTGGATGACCTTTCGAAGATGTCACCATCGTGCTTCCACGGTCGCGTTATTATCTGTAGCATGCAGGTTCTTCAGTTTCTAGGTTAATTGGTTGCTGAAATCAAAACAGTGAGCAGGAATATTTATTATAAGAGTATTTAAATTACCTGGTGGTTGCTTACCTTGGGGCCTTCGTAGATATTGAAGTCGGAACCTCATCTGGAAGATGACGAGGATTCCTTTATAAAAGCGAAATTATGTTCGGTCTTGATAAACTGAACATCAACGCAATTAATTAAAGTACGTTTTCGAAGGAAAAATAAAGTTATTGTAAAATTTGGCATGTAAATAAAGTCATCAAGATTGCCTGATCTGTTTCATCATCCTAACTGTAAGTAGTAGGATAATAATAACGACATTTGAAACTGTACTGCGTGGCTAACAAGAGGTACAAATGCTAATTGCGCATGTTTTTTCGACCTTGGAAACGTTCCAGTATATTTTCGGATGGCCACTGATTCTGTGAAAGGAAATCAAATGCAGCGCCCATGACTTCTCAATTTAATAAGAGGAAAAATACCTAGAACAGCAATAAGTTAATGTTTCACGTGATATAGAAAAATGTTAGTATTTATAAATTAATTTAAAATCATTAGAAAAAAGCAACATTACCAAATTAGTGATGTTTTTAGCGAGTTTGATTTTTCAGGCACCTCGACGGATGCACATTCAGAAGCCAGTATTCTGCGGTGACTTCATTATCCTGGTTTTATTCTTCGTACTATTTATTATTGCAAACCCACGAAAGTAATGCTTCCTACCCGAGAAGGTAAGACAGAGGCTTAATTAAATTTTAATAAGATATGTGAAATTTTGGAATTTACATTGCTTCTGAGCGTGGAAGCATCCGTCTTAACTTTGAATATCCATGACTTGGACTGCTAAACCTTGTCACAATATACTTGCCCTAATAAAGCTTCATTTATGGCAATTTTCGGATACGTTAAACGCAGACAGAGCCTGAAATTACCCAACTGAGACTTTCGACGTTGTTATCTCAGTCCGTGAGACGGAACCATCTTATTTAGTTATAGTGGAAACGGGTTCAAACGATTAAGTGTTATGCCAACGAGAATGTGACTGGCATTGCTAAAATGGATGGCTTCCAGTTGTTTTTACTTATACTTGGTACGGACGTGATCATACCTGATCTCGATGATGTGGCAATCTGTACCTCCTCACGCGGAATGTTTCGCACCAGCAGATTTTGACAGTTCGATGCATTATCTTCGCATAAAAACGAAGACCGAATACGAAGGGTGCAAAAGCCATATATCCTGAAGAAACAATGTCGAGTTATGTTTTAACTTGATCATCTCCTCGATGCCAAACGATGTATGATCAGTGGTAGTAACACTGTGAGTTGAACAACAGAGGACGTGCTTAAACCACATCAATCGTCGTTCTTGGATGGTCTGGGACATCCTTGCGATGTTATCAAGGTGAATGCGAACTGCCTCATTTAAGGTGCAGTCGGTATACTACACTCAAATGATGATCCCCAGGTAGCTGGGGTCAAAGGCCTCCAGGTATAACTCATCGTCCACGCGCAAAGCCCAAAATTCACAGCCGTAATGGTGGACCGACTGGACACACTGTCACTGATAACATGCACCATCTGTTTTAACTTCAAGCATTCGTGTGCTGCACTGTTAGCAATAGTCGCAATCCACTCACCCTAACAAACTTTCATTGACGGAAGGTTTGGACGACAAACAGGTACTTTAGCCAATTACAGCATTCCTGGAATATCTGACAGTTCGAATGCCACTGCTCACGATGTGCCTTGTGTGCTGCACAACATGGCGGCTGCTGGGACGGTGATATGCGGTTGGATTTGCTTCCCGTGACTGTAGAATGCACAGAATCTGCCCCATTCCCTCCGCCCATTGAGGCCGTTTAGAGCAGAGTAGACTATAAAGTTAGACAGCCATTCTGAAAATTCGACCGTCGAATTCGACGAGGTCCAACGTATGCTGCACATCAGTAGGTGCACGGAAGGTGAGTTGCATGTGAATTAGTTTTAAGTGAAAGTAGCCTTGCGCTGCAGCTACTGCACTCTCTACTCCTCCCACACCTGAGCCCGGTGTCAAGACAGAGTCAAGAAAACCGAAGATGGAAGAGGACGCAGGTGGCTGGCGCGGCCGGAGTCGCCCCTAGGCGTATCACCACCCCTGGCTTGGATTCCACGAAGTGGGAGTGCCATAAAGGCCACAGTAAGAAGGAGCCATTGCAGCCTGACTCTCAGTCCGCAGTCAGCCATTACACACAAAACACACATTGGGCTGACCACGTGGTCTGAGTTATCCCGTCAGTTGGCAACGTTCCAAGCCACGGCTTTTAGCGCACCGTGATAGTTTCAAGCGATTTAGATTGTTTATAGTGAGTAAAATGCGCTGAGCTGTTGACCTCACTCTCTCCCCCACCCCCACAATCAGACCGCCATCCGAGCCAGTCAGTTGTCTGATGTGGGAGTGAGCGCATTGGCTGACGGGTCGGCGTACCCGTCTTCGCGCGCCACAGCACGAACTGGCCCCCATAACGCACACACCAGGAATTACTTACTCAGGGGATAGGGAGGAGCGTTCGCCGTCTGACTCCCAGTCCACTGGTCAGCCACTCGACACACATAGCGGATGCTGGCAGACACCTTGACGCCTCCTTACCATATGAATACGGTGGGAACGGGAAGAGATAGAGCTCGATTCTGAGAAACTCAATTTCCTACAGCCCAACTGAGGAAAATTTTTTAAATTCCTGTTATTATTGAGTAGAACTGCACTTTACTCAGACGGTGTCGTTTCAGTTTATTTGACCTTATGTCACCTTGAGTGATTCATTTCAGAAGGATTCATTTTACTGCCTATCCTTAGAGTCTCTTTGCTTTTGCTCCACTATGCGTCACGGTTTTGTTTTAGTTGGACAACGACCCGAGTTAGCCTAGGGCTGCCTACGGGGTTGCTGTCACGCCCGACCTAGGACTTTTGGAGAGGAGAGGAGGTGGGAAATAAGGGAGTCAGACATAACGGGAGTGGAGACACACTTAGCACCAGAGACCCTCACCTGATTTAGCCCGCCGGTCGTGACGGTTGCCTGGGGTGTGGCCACCGAAATTGAGGGCGGTGTGACAATGAATTTACCAAGTATTTTTGCAAGCAGTTGGTGAGCAGATTACACTCGGTCACATCTTAAAGCAGATAATCCATCAGATCACGATATTACATACTTCGACGTGAAGACCGTAAGATAAGAAAAGGGAGGAGGACTATCATGCAGGAAATGGCTCTTTCGTAGTGAAAACTTGATTCTCATGTGGTATGTCAAAAGTAGAATCGCGTCCATTGGGAGACTGATAGGTTGGAGCAGAGTGATGTTTTGAGCAGTTAATCTGCCTACACATCTTCAGAGCCTAGCGCAATTTGCTTCGTGCGACAATAATTTAAAAAATTAAGTGCGTCACCGCCGCCTTTGTATGAATCCGAATAAAAGATGATAATATCCTAACTCAGAACTTCCTAGTACGCAGACAGCATTTATTGTAATGTAAAAATATGCTTATATGCCCCTCCTGGCATGACTCGAGAACACGAAGCACCGGTAACGGTGCGTTAATTTCCAGGAAAATTAGGGTTGAGCGCAGGGTCACCATTACGCTACGAATTACGGTTAGGATACGGGAAAATTTACTTTTCCCGGAGTCCGCGCAAGACCACCTGTTTTAGGTAGGGCGGGGAATTCCTATTCCATTGTCCTAATGGATGGCCATACAAGTAATTCTGATTCAAAATAACCTTAGCAGAGCTGATATCACGCACCTTAGAAGCGTCGGACCGAGAAAATGCCCAGTTGCACTTGTCAGCCATTGATGCTGCTACTCGGAAAGGTTGTCCAGTGTTGCGTAAGTAGTAAGCATTTGAAGAGGCACCGGTGGTTACCGCTTGCAGCGTGAGTACAGTGAGAGGTAGGTTACCCTAACCCAAATTACACCCAAACTCAATCTACTTGGGATTTGGCGCAAGGTTGACTGAGTTATGGGGGAGCTCCTATTCCCGTGTATTAACCTCCACTGGTCTCGGAAAGACTTAATACGATATCCGCAGCGTTCGAGGTTGTGTACATCATTCTGACTAATGTTTTTACGGTGAACAGTCACCGTCAAGTGTTTTAGACTATACTGGTGAGCCCTTACGTCCTTACTTTACCCAAGAACTCTACACTTCATCTTCAACCGTAAGTCACACAGATTGCGGAGACAGTGGAGGCTGACATGTCCCACCACAGCACTTACAGGAAGTTCACTGCCTAAATGAGAGAAGTGATGGAACTCCTAAGCACCGAAGCCTTTTACTTTCTTTGAAGCCCACTGCCAATTTGGGAAATGGAACCGGTCAAATTGACGTTCAAGAAACATCAAGGCAACAGATGTGGCCGGAGAGCCTTGCATATGCAGATATAATCTATTCAAGTACAGTCGTAAAACAGCCCGAAATGACAAGAGGCCGTATTAGCAGGGTACACCAAAAAAAGCCTATGTAAAGTAACTATACAGCTGGTGGTGGAAAAAGGTCAAAGGCTTTGCCGGGAAGGGGGGGGGGGGGGGCGAAAGGGCTCATCTCCAGCGACGAGGGCCTCGCTGAACTTTTCGGTGTGGTGTTATCTCACGAATCCTTCTCTTCTCCTTCAGAAGAGTTTGTTTGTGGGGTTCAGGTAGGGCAGCAGAGCGACCACCAAAAACAGGCATCTGCTCACGGAACTCCTCCATCAGATCCGTCTTTTCTGTCGGCTGTAAATTATTTACGCAAAAGTTAGTACTTTTAAAAAAGTAGCATGGCACAAGCAAGTAAAATGTGTGCTTATCTAACTACAGAAGCGCAATAACTCGTCCCCTGCAAGCGCTTAGGACTGCCACCGTGTCTGAGGCACCGTGGTGACTTCCATAACCGTTTTTTTACAGCAAAGTAGGCACACGCTAAGAAGGACCGAGGTAGCCCGTCAGTTGGCCGCCTCTCATGCCAGAAATGTTAACGCGTATTGTTCTCTCTCTCTCTCGCATGCCTCACGCGCCTGTACAGGCTCGCATGGATCCTACACTGTCCGATAAAGGTGTGTTATGAGCCGGTCTGATCGCGTTTCGACCCAACGCAGCTCGATGAGTAAGCCAATGTGGGCCAATTCCACTGCCTACAGCCAGGATGAACGTGCCAACCAGGTAATACTTCTTGAGCATGGCGTTCAGGTATTTCTTATTATGGGACGTTTCAACTAGAAAATACCTAGTTTTCGGATTAAAAAGGCGAAATCTATAACGGGGGTAGGAACATCCTGCATTTTCAAACAAAAGTGGTTCTTGTGCACCACCAAGAAGGGCACTGCGCAAAAACTTCGGGCAGAACCGTAAGGAGCTTTCCGGGTATCAATCAGAAAGCACACGGGGAATGTTATGGACCTACTGATGAGCCAAGCCTCTCGCAGTTGTTTTATGCAGCAGCAGAAACATCGGCAAAACATTTCTGGACATACCTGTGCTCTCGGGAGGGTGAATCATGCAAAATGAGCAAAATTTCATTAGAAGGACATTGGCTCTTTGGCAAGATCCGGAATTATTTCATTTAGCATTGACGCTTCACAAGTTCTGCAGCTGTAAGCGCTTCAAATTTCTAACAATTATCATTCCAAGTGTACAGCCCCATAGGCTGCATCAATTATGCTGTCTACCCGCATTCATCTACAGCACGGTTAAAGCAATCAGAGCCTAATATCTCGGCTCTTGAGGGCAAACCTACAGGCACTACAGGAACTTGATTAACCAACTTAAAGTGCAACAACGCAAGTACTTGTACACCGACACCAGTGGTGCTTCAGATAACGTGCACAAATGTTTCTTTTAGATTATCTACAGCCTAATCATTGAGGTCATCAAATGTTACCTTGCTGTTTGACTTAACATATTCTTAACGATTTTGAATGGATTCTGTTGTAGTAACTAAGGGACGTGTAATGACAGTCGACTAAATAGGTTGTTGAGGATGTTAGTTAGGCAAAATGTATCATGTAAAGACAGTGATGCGAATTCACCCCAAGACTCGACATTCTTTAAGAAACTAAATGATAAAGCAGGATTGAAGACAAAGACAAGGAGAACTGAAATTCTCAGTTCTGACGCGTTTGGCGTCCTCAGTCAGCCGGAAGACTCGAAATTGAAACCAGAGCTCGGTTATTGTGATCTAGTCCCTGAATCAGGTTAAATCGGCGAACACGAATTCCCCACAGAAGTGAATAAGCTTGCAAAATCAAAGGAGCTAGTAAGTTAGGAGACACCTTGTTCAGTAGGCATAGTCGGGCGAGGTGGTTTGAAGCATCTTTCGAAATGCAATTAGATTTATAAACGGAACGAGCATCTTTTGAAGGAGTGTGCACTGATGGCAGTTGGCATCTGACGGGAACATTATTGCGATGACATTGACAATTCTAATGGTGAGAAAGGGGATGATGAGTACCGAGAAGAATGGCCAACAATACTACAGTTCAACATACCCTGAGGAAGAAAATGTCGTTCGGATGCGGTTGAGGACGATTGCCTATACGAAGGGGAGTACGCTTGGAGGCGCTGGCTTCAGTAGCCAGTAGGGCCTTCCGTTCAGCCGGCGTCAAATGGGCATCCAAGTGTTCTCCGTGTGCCCCCGCAGACATCTTCAACTGCTCCTCTTCGCTTAGCGACGGCGGGATGAGACGCTGGGAGAGGGAGTCGCTGGCGTTGTCAGCGGTCATTGCCAAATAAGGCCGTAGGTTGATTTCTTCGTTTGGCTTCATGGGTTCTCGCAGCAGGGCATTAATAATCAGAGCCAGAGCACTGGTATTAATGGTGATTTTGTCGTTTCTGGAGGCGTAAGCACGCATCATAAGGCGATACGATAGGCAATATACGCAGAAAATTATATGAAAGGGTAGGAACTCAACTAATGTTGTTTGCCCAAGGTTAAGGGTTCCTGAACAATTTTACATGTTACGCAGTTGGAAATAAAATTTTCCGGCCGTGCGACAATTAATATTGATCAGAAGCGCAGAACATCGCTGTGAAATCGACAAGGTTTGTAAAATGTGTAAAAATGCACATAGCGCGTAAACCCACAGCTGTGGGCGGAACATTTCCCAAAGGACAAGCTATCGGTAAAAAACCTCAAAATCTCTCTTAAAATAATATTTTTATCAATGAATAATACGAACAACATCTGCTTTTAAAATCAGATGAGGACGACAAAAATGCTCATACGCATAGATGATCTAGGAGCAAGTAATCTTTTGTAATCGAAAACACATTTCCAGTTTTCGGTTAATATTTCACGAGGTGGTACATCTACTTTATTTCATGATTTACCTCGACAACTCTACGTACTCTGAGAAAGTGTGTTACGCAGCCTGACAATAGTATTTCTTTGTCGAGAGTTCCCACATCATAGTAGAATAAGTAGTTTTTCTCTCTACTCTGGGATAAAAGCACGTGGGCAACATGGAAGATGTATAATGGTACTAGGAAAAAGGTTTTGGCGCGCGCGTGGGTTAACACTCTTTCTAGAGTCTTTGTCGTTCGAGTGACGATACAGACTATAAATCTTTATCGTTACTCGAACGACAAAGACTCTAGGAAGAGGGTTAACCCACGCGCGCCCAAAAACCTTTTTCCTAGTACCATTATACATCTTCCATGTTGTCCACGTGCTTTTATCACAGAGTAGAGTGGGAACTCTCGACAAAGAAAAACTATTGTCAGGCTGCTTAACACACTTTCTGAGAATACGTAGAGTTGTCGAGGTAAATCATGAAATACAGTAGGTGTACCACCTCGTGAAATATTAACCGAAAACTGGAAATGTGTTTTCGATTACAAAAGATTACTTAAGGAGGGTTGAAACAATCCCCAGATATTTCGGTGACGACAGGACTTCGCCCCTTGAGCGAGCTTTTTCAGGCGACATGCATAAACCGACTTCTCGAAAAATGACAACTTAAATAGCATGTTTTTTCCCAAGGACATTCGTCCCTCATAACTTCAAATATATTTTAAAGAAAATATAAACGAATATATTTTTACTTGTACTTAGTCGGTAGAAAATTACGCCTTCTCTAAATTTTATACTTTCAGAAAGTGTATCTTTCGGTTTCAAAAACCTTTTTCAATTCCGGATGTTACACTGACATTCAGGGTTTCCAAACCCCAAGTTGCATGTTTTCCACGTACATAAAATTATGTATTTTCCTGTACCTGTTGTACGATAAGCAGTATCAAAACCCAGCTTGCGTGATCGAAAACGCTTTGTAGAATTTTAGTTCACATTTCACGAGATGGTACATTCACAGTAGTAACGGTGAATAGTTAACCTACGCCACGACCTCATCCTGATTGTAGAGCGCCAGACGTTGTGATGCCCAAGCCATGTTGAAAGGTAATCCGGCGTCTTCGGGCTTCCAGAGTGCGGTCAGGGAGTTCAGCTGGAAGCGAAGCAACTGGAAGTGATGGCCATCAGTCAGCAGAAGCTGCACTGGTATGGGGTAGGTCAGGTCGTTGTAAAGGGTAAAACCTGCAAAAAGTCGGGGTGAGATAAGAAAAACCGGGCAAATCAGATGTGGGTGAGGAAGGTGATGCTGGTTCTCTCAAAAAGTGCTGGGCCCAGCGATGAAAAGGAAAGAATTGTGAAAAATAATTGTCACGGGAGTTTATTATACCAATGGTAATATTGTTGGAAGCAGCAGCATCAGCATATCGAAAACAAAGACAATATGTACAGGTAACTGTATAAATAACGTAAACGAACCTACACTACTCAAATGTTTCTGAGGGTAATCACTTTTTTTGCGAATTACAACACCACGTAGTTACATAGACATGAGCTGCAATTCAGTGAGATATCCGAGTTTCGAAGGAGCAATGGACCAATCAAATAAGATTACAAAGCAATCCATGGGGGCTGGCATTGGTTCCGAACGAGCACCAAGTCAACACTGCTGAGGTTATGGGATCCCAACGCTAATCGCGGCATCACTTTTGCTGACCTCCAACCTTCGGATGCAGTACTTTGGGAACGGAAACATGTCGCGGAGACGAAAAATGTCCGGCTTCGGCATTTGCCGAATCGACCTGTGTTTTCTAGTACTAAACTTCGGGAAGGCCTCAGCAGTTTTCGCCCCCTGAGGTGGCAGATAGCGGAGCACAAAGACGTTCAAAAGATCTACTTTGGCACTTAAAACAGACCAGCTTTCAAGTGTTGAAAGACGAATTACGCAAGCACGAGGAGAAGTTAGATAGTATTGGAAACTAAATCATTACTGAGTCCTTTTTATTGCGAATCCTCGTGAGTTGTGACTACGCAGAGATTGTTGCGGTCTGCAAACGTAATAAATTAAGCTTTCTACTGTAACAGTAAAATGAACGAAAAGACCTTGTGTATACCATGTGGTGAGAGAGACCTGGGGCGGCGGTTTTTCCTGTCAGGTTAACAAGAAATTCGCAGGTCATCCGATTTTACCATGGATGGAGTTAGGAAGAATAGCAGTCAAAATTATTTCTATTGATGTACCAGAATGCTCGTCTGTGACCAGTTAACTTTAAAAAAGTCCCCGAACGGAGTAAAACTAATGATTCCTCAGTCGAATTAGGTTCCAACAGGAAAAATTATTCAGGCCTCGTCGTGTCGTTTTCCTCGAAATCAAAATACTTTCTATCGAGCTTTCATTGTACTGCACACCAGTAAGTTTGGGATGACAGCATCCGATGGAAAAAACAGTTTGTATTAAATTTGCAAAACCCATCCAAACAAAACTGATGCCACCCTCTGCGCCACTGGCATTTGCGTTCGTAAAACAGCAATTAAAAACTGTGCTTCCTTAGGAGTTCGAATTCGGAATTCTTAGGTCGGTGGAAATGCCCAAACCGGAAGTAATAAATCGCATGTACCTTCGTCAATACCTCGGAAGTGGTTTACACTGCCACGTTATATTTTACAGCGCCCTCCTCTCAAGGGCTTGGGAACTTTACCTGTCTCGTACCCAATGTACCCCGTTTCGCTGAGTGTGTACGATAATTGCCAGCTAACTAGCGCCCTCTCGTACCTGAAAGAACTCGAGAAACTAGTCACTGGGCGCTTATTGTACGCTCTGCGGTTGCCACAACAGAACCCAGTTGACATCACTAATAACAATATGCAGCCCAGTAGCTAGCCTTGAGGTGATATCTGTGCACCTCCACAACTTAACACTACAGATAACCACAACAGAACATCTTAACACGTTAATTGCGGTGCCTATCGAGTCGGGGTGCAAGCGCATACTACTGCACCGCCTGCCTTCAAAAAGGCATATATTAAGCTCTGACTGCTTTAAAGGTCCTAGAGATTAACGGAGGAGGTAACCGTAATGGATAAAGCCTACGAAGCTGCGCACTTGTCTATATAACTATTGGAAGGGTGAAGTACTCATAGCGGCCGAATGCGGTATCTATGTAGTGGAAGATGAGCCAGCTTTAACGAAATTCTGGGCCTTACCAGCGATTCCAGGCCTCTCGAACGAACTTTTATCTGGCTAAGATTGTTTATTATTATTATTATTATTATTATTATTATTATGGATACTAAACCACTTGGAAGCAACAAGCAAGTAAAATTAACAATTGCGTAGTAACATGCATAGAAGAAAGATCAGATCTACCAGACAAACTAGCAAACTGTCCATTATGGGCTACACTAAACGGCAAATGGCCAACACACCGTACCATACTTTTTTTTGCGCAGTACAGGCCTTGGTAATGGACAACAAACCTGGTTTTCTGAGAAGTCACGAAGTTAATATCACCTGTTTAATAGAGCTCATCTTTTGATTTTCGACTTAGAAATTTTCCAAAAGACAAATGTCCGCATGAAAATTCCCTGAACGGTATGCTCAGGGGATGAAGTGGTGTGGGAGGGCACGCTTACCCTGGTTGTAGGCAATGGCACTGGACCAGGCGAAAGCGGTGAGTATGCCCTCAGAGAGGCCGTGTCGTGTGATAATAAGCTCCCGGTCGGCAGCGTTCAGGAGGGTGGAGGTGGTAAGGTCGTCTAGGAGATCCTCGTTGCGACTTGTGTCCACCACACCTACGAGACCGAACTGGCATGGGTCCCCTTTGAAAAAGGGCGTATCCGACCAGTATCCTGAAAAAGAACAGATGAGGAAGACCGTCAAGTTAGTTCTGTATGCTACCATTTCACACAACCGGTTGTCCGAAACTATGAGGAGCTCATAGGAAATTAGGGCTGACGAAAGGCGAAAGAACTGTGTTTCCAAATGATGCATTCTGGAGTAGCATTTCAAGTGTATGGTACAGTATTTCTTTCCGACATAGACTACCCGATCTGGCCTTGGTACCTTTGGGGAATTTCCATCAGGGTATTCGAGAACGGCAACTGAGGCTGTTTGTAGACGTCACTTGCGTGGGCACCAAGTGTGTGTGCTATGTAAAAGCTTGGTTCAGTATGCAGGTTGTCTGAGCACCTGCTGCTATTGCGCAAGTAAGGAGCTATATCGCTATCGCGCACAGTGGATCCAGAGAGGTCTTATGGTAAAACGGACTTTCTTGCATACTTTTCACCCTTTCCTGTTATACCTGCCATGCTCCGATGAAAAAAAAGAACCTAGAACGCGTCAAAGCCAGCGTAGACATAATGGACGAGAAAGCGAACCTGTCGGTATACACGTGCCACATACACAATCCGGTCCTTAATCCAAAGTTCATACTCGAGCGCACGTTTCTGTTTCCGGTCCCAGCTGTTAGTCAGGGTTATTATTGACTGGATGAAAGTATAATAAGCCCGAAGTAAACTATATCAAGCTACCGCATTTCCTGTCGCCCCTTCTCTCTGTATACACAGATATAAGCACTGAAAATAAACTAAAGGTGCAGGTTGTTTTAATGCCCATCAAGTAAACTATATCAATCTACTACATTTTCTGTCGTCCCTTGTCTTTGTAACACATATATAAGCGCTGAAAATAAACTAAAAATACAGGTTACTTCAATGACCATCAAGTAACGGCAACTACTGCACCAAGTGCGTTTAGTGAATACATTCCCTGCCATCTTCAATGTAAGTCGAGCTCCAGGAAGTCGTAAGACGGAAGATATTACTGCAGGAGTGGAAAATGAGGAAATTTATTGCCAGGTTTAATAGGCAAAACGGTATTGCGTGATCCCCGTAATAACTCAAACGTTTCGTTCACCCGAATCATCGCAGGCGTTAGCTACAAAATTTTGATATACATTTCAGAGGGACTTGTTTTTCAGGTTAATTGTTAGCAAGTTATAAAAGACCTGTGCAAAAGAAGCAGAAATCCATTAGACCGACTGGACGCCGATCAGGTAGGGAAGGGAGGAGGCGCTGTTAACGACAATGGGCCTCAGATTATTCCGACTACATATCAAGCCACCTAAATCAAGCAAGTAGGCACCCTATTTAAACAAAACTCAGGGGTTACTCAGCCCAGTTTATCTCATGAAATTTAATCATAAAGTCTGAAATGGGCTTTCAATTAGCGCTAATTACTCAGACGGGTTTGTAAGACGGATTATTCAAAGATTTTACAGTCACTTCAGCATATCGGCTTTCTAATGCGGGTTTTCGCCTGCAAAAGCCGCAATCTTTAAAAAATGACTGCTAAGTAGAATGAATTTTGCCCAAAAAGTTTCCCTGCCCTTATAAATGCAAACATATTTCGTATAAAACGTGTACAAAAATATTATTTTTTCACTCAATAAGTAGCCAATTACGTCTTCTTCAAACAGAGAAGATCGGTGAACATCAAAGATCCCCCTAAACAATAATAGGCCTGAATACCGACATCAACCCGGATATTTATTTTCATTCGACGAGTTCCAAACACGCTAGAAGGCAGTGGATAAACCATGTCAAAACAAAGGCACCGCAACTGGTCAATTGTTACTGGTACATGCATGATGCATGCTGCAAGAACGCCATCCGCGGGCGTCAAATGTTGGTCGTAATGAAACTTTGGTTTCAACCACCTCAAAGATCTGAGAGATTTTCAAGAGAGCGTGGAAAAAGACACTTCCGCTTACCTGCAACTGTACGGAGGTATTCTGACAGAATCTTGTTCAGTGTAAAGGGCAGACAGCTGAAATCATAATTTTCCACTGGCTCTACACCGAAGCTCTCCGGACGATAAAGAGCACTGGGCAGATACTTCTGGAAGCAAGATGGATCATCTGTGGAGACGAACTAGAAAGAGCAATTCTGGCTTAACGTAGGCATAAAACAGCGATAATTGGCTGATGGCGCATTGTAATGATAGGGAAGACTGAGGAAGTGTCAGAGTTGAAAAAACGGCAGGCAATCGATTTACATAACTGTGTCAAAGGAAAGGAAGCTCATCGCCAGGATAAGAAGGTTCGCATTTTCAAAATTATCTATTTTAAGTTGCTCATGATTGCAATGTCAAAATCGAGCAATGACACATGGAAGCTGATTTTAGCCGATAGCCCCAGGCCAATTTTAATTTTTCTACATCCTATACACCTGAAGATCCACCAATGACAAAACAACGAGCCCGTGGCTTAATGGTTGGGGTGTTGACGTCTAACCAAGAGGTCAGGATTCAAACCTAAGGCGTTGCAAAACCTGGCGTTGGTTATGGCTGGTTGATGACGGCTGCGAAGCTAGAAATTACCATTGCAGTCTTCCTTGTCTTTGCTAGAAAGGTTAAGCTACTTGAAGATCCTTTGGAAGTGGAAAACAACCTATACAACTGCACTTAACAGTAAAGCTCGTGAAGTGGGTAAGTTTTAGGACGACGAAGAAGAAACCGGGGTTAAGTAATTCTAGATGTGTAATGATGACAATCTATTTGGCCTAATTTTATGGACTGTGAGGGAGGAGCTACAAGTATAGGGCAATATACTTATGAAAGTGTCCTAGAACTCTCATACCGGCTGCAGAGGCATCTGCCCTCTAAGCTGCCAATTCAGCTGCCCCCGAAGTCGGAAGCGGATGAGGTTATCCGAATCAAGGAGGACCTCGGAAACCGGCTCCCAGAGACCTTCAGCGAGGGTGGAGTCCGACGTATGTGCATTTAGTAGGTCTGCATACCCAGTCCTCTTGAAAAAAGTTTCCACTTTGGCGCCGTTGTCAATTTGGTTGTTACGCGTGATTAGGTGAGAATTGGGATAGAGTTGGGCAAGCGTACCATGAATACATTCCATTAGGGAACAGAGAAATTCATGTGTGGCTGAAGAGCGCTGTCTACGGGCCTCAACACTCATATCCACCGTGTTGATGTAGGGCTTGTTAAGGAGGTGAAGTTCATCTCGGAGGAATTGACTTAAGCGCTGAGACAGAATTGTTGTCTTTTCTTCAGGTTGAGAAGAGGGTGGGAGCGTTGTTTGGTGCAACGCTGTGCGGGTAATGTGCTGTGAAAATTCCAGGGATTCAAGATACAGGAGGGGTAAATCCAAGTTATTGTACCACATGTTATCCTCCAAGTAGTAAAGTTCACGGAGCTTTCCGAAAACTGTAGGCGACTGTTTAAGAATTTCCTCTTTTTTGAAACTAAGTTAAAAGAAAAACAAGAATGAACCTTTAAGTGACAAGTCATGACATAAGCAATTTAGGAACTTTGTGAAAAGAGACGACGCTGGTTAATAAAACAGGTACACTAGTTTTCAAGATACAGTGAACAGTTAGCAGTCAAAATATGCCGTAATCCTATCCCTAACTAATTGACGCGTCGTTAACCAGCGTGAACTCCACCGAAAAGCATGCCGGTGGAGTAAAATGTAAAAGCAGAGATTTCAAAAAAAGATGTCAATTCAGTTTAAGGAACAGTGCGTACACGAGGCTGACATTTTGAACCCACAACTGAATTCATCATTGAGAGAATTAAGTGTGTGTCTAATTTATAGCTGGATTCTATCAACTTTATGCAGTACAGTCAGCCTAGTTTCGGTACTGGAGTCAGCAAATCATGATCTGCAATACTGATAACCAGGTTAGTTTGAATCTCACTTAGCAGCCATCTAAGCCCAACAGATGCCTATCACATTTGCAGATACCTTGCCTGAAAAGTTTTTTTCTCCATTGTTGGTTTTGGTGTACCTGGTACACAGGAACTGATTTTCCACGAAAAGACTTGTGTTGCTTGCGTTTGAATGCGCGATTTAGTCAATTGGGAGGCGGTGGATGTCAGCCTAGCCAAATGGCATGGCTAAATACGCACTCCGTTCCAAACTTTGGGTTGTATCGACCTGGTGTGGCTGGCGATAAATACCTTTTGATTTACGCGACTACTCGTTTATATGCGATTGATTTCGAGGGTTTTAACTAAAACGTTTAACTGCATCTGGTAATCGAACCTGGTGGTTTAATGCCATGCAAACACGACTGAAAGCTAATCAGTGAACGGAAGGCAAGCTCGCCATTCAATTGGTGGAGTGCTGAGTTCAATGTTTACCTTGAACTGGGCCGAGATCTCAGCTTTTCTAGGCCTGCAGTCAAGATATCTTCGACAAAAAATGAAAACTAAGTCGGATGCGATCATTCCAGTCTCTACACTTTGTACTAGACGTAATGCTTCATACTAAACACAACCCTAGGCTGTAAAGCTAATCACTCCCCACCCCCTCCGCCCGTTGCCCACGTTGACTGCGTAAGTGGAACTGATGCTCACTTAAATTCGGCTCCTGTCAATCTGAGTTTGACATTGTCATGCAAAAATGTTAAACAAGGGCGGATACAGCGGGTGAAATTTCCATACAATTTTCGCTTCAGTGATTCCTCTGTGGAACCCCATACACCGGTAACGGGTTTTGGGAAGACTTCCTCCATCTTTAAACCTCCCACTGGATCTTCGTCGCAGAAGGGGAGAGATTGGGCGGGAGGAACGATTTTGCGTTTACGCCTCATACGGCTCCAGGGCGGCTGCTTTTGTAAACATTCTGAAGAATGTAGGAGACGGGATAGGGAAAAGGTAAGAGCCCCGGTGCGTTTCAACATCTTGAAGCAATCCAGCGCTGAAAGGAAAGGAGAGTAATTTAAGAAGCCAGTCTGGCTTGTGCAGGATATATGAAAAAGTCCGAAATTTAATCAACATGGGACAAGAAGGCCTACTGGCATGCGATGCAAGCCTATAAGTCATGACATAATAATTTTTATGTAAGCAGAATGGCCAGGACTTTTCAACTAGGAAAATTTTGCCGTTTATGATGCCGTAACCACATACCTGTATCTCGGCAACGGCTATCTGATACCAATGTGAGCCTGCAAAGACTCATCTGATAATTTACGGGGTTCTTTTTTCCGTTCTGTACGGAAATGTCCTATGAAGTGCGAATGTTTTACCGTAGTTGTCCAACTTAAGAAAACACGGTTCATTAGGCATGTTGTCTAGATGCCAACAACCCCGACATAAATCTAAGCACAGTAATAAAAGAATAAGCGGTGAAATTTGGGGTGATGCAGGGAGCCTCTGTTAGCCGTACTGCTCAAAACGCTTGGACGAATAACAAATCCGGAAATAGTGCACGCCGAGGGAAGATGAAATAAAGGTCGGACGTTAACTGAGGGACTTTGGTCTCTGCAGGCCCGTGTTTGGAATACCGACGCGCTAGCTAAAAGATGACGAATGTATGAGGGCTCAGCAAGGAAGGAAACACCTCGGAAGAAGTCCCTGGGAGAAGAACACGCGACAACAAAGGAAAAACCCACTCTAATGTGAAGGTATTAGGCATATTTGCCTAATGGTAAGTAATACAGAAAGAGGGGTAATGATGAATATCATAGTAATATTTTGGACTATGAAAATCTCCATTTCCAAACCACCTGTTTGCGTTTTGCACACTACAGTGTCAATTTTAGAAAACAGATGTTCATATTTCACGGTTAGGTGGGATAATGCATGTGTGTTTCCGTGAAAAAAGGTGAATTACAGTAGGGTTGAATATCATGAGGCTTTAGTGCGTGAGATTTTTATAAATTTGCCGACTTTAGTAAGCAAATCAAGTTAAACGTTTCAACAGACACTAAAACAGACTCCCAACCTTTTTCTGTCCAGTAACAAAGGGTTGTCGGAAGCTAATTTAAAAAGTTTGAGAAGGTTAATGAAGTCTACAATATGACTTGTTCCGGTCCGCGGTTCAGTTTTTCAAAAGAAATGTGGAATAAATGCGGTAGTTAGTTTCTTAAAATTAAACCGGTATCATAATGCTGCTTACGCACACGTTTGGGGAATGGGATTTCGCAGCGTGTGAATTTCGGGCATTAGTCTTAACACCGTTAAGTAAATGCTTACGGCCGATTTGAAGGCACGTAGACAACTTCTGTCCATTCAAAGACTTCCAAAATGTCACCGAGAGAAAATTGAATGTTCTGTAAACTAAGTTTTTGGTCGCATTTATGTCCCCCTGCCTTTACTTGTGACATGAAGATATTGAAAGAAACCGACTGTTATGTAACACATTTGCTGGCTCACGTTGAAACCTGTAGGCACATGATGTTATAGTTTGAGACGGCCACATGCAGATATTGTAAAAAGGCAAAAGATGATTACCAGGACAGTTGATGGGGACGATAATCAGAAATTTCAATAAACCACTCCTTGTATCTATTGGGGCATAAACATAGGTTCTACACGCTAGGCATGTATTTAAGCATAAGCAAGTCGATCAGAAAGTAGTTGCTCAAGGGTTATCAAATCAAGAATGCGTAACTTGAAGAGATGGCCACAGCATTTAGATCTGAAGCATATAAGAATTGTTTTCATTTCAATTGAAACGAGGAGGAAGCAAAAAGGAGTCTCGATTAATTTAAACTGCGTAGATTTTTTGAAGGGCTTTAAGACAATCTCACACAAAATCTTAATACTCAGTGAATTTCGGAGTCGTATGGACGCCAATAAAAACATTCGCTATATTTGGTTGATTTTGTGGCCGCCAAACTCGAGATTTTTGTGGTTGTCAGTAATTTTTGCGTTGCGTGTCTGCCTATGTCTCCCTAGTAGCTCATGCTTGCGGTAGCTTTAGCGGTTGATGTTTAGCTATGCCGGTTTGCTCGTTTTTAGCTGACGTCTAAGTTATTCAAAATTGCCTTAGAATCCACGACATCAAGTCAGGTTTGATTTTTATATAAAAATTAACCGGAATTTGAGATTTACAACTCGTGTTCGTCCTAGTGCAAAATAAGCCGTCACCATTGGCACTATCTGCAGTATTGCAGATAGATACATAATGAATGACCGGAGAGCACAGAATTCCTGAAAATCAAAGATAATGAGTTACTGTGTTCACTAACTGTAGCTTGAATGGCTACTCAGCTTTTCAAAACTAATTTGTTAGGTCAGGTCTATATATGTTAAAGGTGTGAAGTCCGCGGCAGCTGAGTCAAAAGGCAGACCATTCCTGTTGGTTTGGCTGCAAAGTAAATGGTATATCCATGGGTGACAGTTGCTGGAATGATCTTAAGGAAGAATATATTCAGAAGTTGAGAGATTTCAGTCTGATTTATGGGTAAATAGTGTAGGAGTTTTAGTGTGCATGTGTCCGCCACCTCCTCTTGCTTAATTCCATACCAAGCTTGCATCGCTTTTCTCCAATTCCGGTTCCACCTCGAAGCCTTTCTCTCCTTGATTTCTAGTAAGGGTCCAAATAAGCGGAATTCGCTGCAACGGTGCAATATTACTAACGAGTCTGAGGATTCAGGTCCGGATCTGCGTCTGAACATTGGGTCTCGGAAAGTTGAGAAAACAACCCTGATAATATCTTACTCACTAGTGGCAGATGTGGCAACAAAGGTGGCATCAAAGTCGCTTTGGCTGCGGAACAGTGCGATTAGTCGTAATTTCACACACACGTACGTATCGGCTGCACGCTCCCCCACCCCCCACTCCATCCCTAGTGAGTTGAGTTGCACGGCTTTCTACGCAGCCTTAAGGGTTGCGTCGCTCTGGGTGCCATACTGTACCTCCGAGTAGAGCGCTCTCAAGTCAAATTGCATCAACAAAAATGACAGTCCGTCAGTTTGACTTCCCCCAGTGGTGCATTGTGTTTCCTCACAATCAGCTATCGGCTTGGCACCATCACAGAGCTGGTGCCTTCAGCCACGCCAGAAACAGACGGTATCGGCTTTTTGCAGCCGAAATATTCTGCCTGGCAAAAACGTTTCAGGGTTGGAACAGGAGACGTGCTAGGTCAAGCAAGTTGCTAAACAGTCAAGGTGGTGAACTTTTTCGTTGTCTAGCTTGAGGATTTGTGATTTTGTCCTCAGACAGGCGTGGACACGCCCTGGGGGGAGCCCACCGTACACTAATCTGTCAAAGAGCTCCCAATGGATACCTTTTAACCAGGCGAGGGTCGCTCAAGCAACGACTGCCATACAAACCAATCACAGATTATCGACTATAAATTGTCCTTGCCATGTATTGTCCGTGGGTAACCTATTGCGGATTCGCCAATTCCGATATTGCTAAATAAAATATATTATTTCTTAACTGTTTCAATTGTAAATGGATTATAAGAAAAACGGGAAAAGGAAGCTCATGCATCAAAACGGATGATGGCAAAATTAGCATTACCCTAATCACCAATGGTAAAAAGGGAGTACAGTCGCCGCAGATAGGCACACGTAAAATACCAAAATACATGAGTACAACCTACACACCATGTCCAATTTTCGAGTTCAATTTACTAAAACAAAAGCGATATGCAAAACTAATAACAATCTCAGTATTGTCATAAAAATATTCAGTGGAGTAGAAGAAATAATACAATTTGGAGCGAATAAATTTAATTTAGGTGTGAATTTTATCTATTGTTAGCAGAGTCTGCTCCATTTGAGCTTTTGTCATCAATGACAAATGAAATTGCACGCACCATAATGCTTAAAAAATTCCTTCGTCCCAACTGTCAGTTGGGATATTTAAAAATATTCATATTTAACAGTCTTTTAGTATGTCGTCAGACAAAACTTTGAGAAGTACGATAAAGGCATTTGACTTGGCTAAATTCCATTCGTTCAATTTGTCAATGATTATGCTATGTTTTTAATAATTTTTCTGTAACGGGTGTCTTTGCAACTTGTTAATTTAAAAGTTGTCCAAAACGGACGATGCAGTGGTTCAGTGATACAGATGGTGAAAACGTTAGGTTTGGGGTTAGACAAAATCAACACAATGTATCTTTTTTCTTTGTTTCTATTTCAGGGTGATGGGCAGATCTCTTGATAGTCATTTTGGTTTCAAGTTGGGAATGTAAATTCTACTAAATATTAGCCTTAAATATAGGTCCTGATGAATGCATTCTATCGTTTGATGTGGTTGCTCTATTTTCCTCATCATCAAGTCTAGTCTATCTGCATTCAAGCGAAGACTGCACATTTATCTAAACACTGATTCTATTAACCTTTTATTTTCCTCATCTTTTCCCAGTAGCTTTCCCCATGACTCGGAGAAAGGACAATCGGGAATTTGAGTTACCCTCTTGAAACTATATTTACGCTACCTCGAGACGCCCATTAACTATAATGTCTCCTTATATCACCCGTCCTCCAAACGATGACGTCATTCGAACGTACAAATTCGGTGGTCCACAGTCTTAAATGCTGCGGTTTCTTTGGATACTAACCATCATCAGAATTCAATTCTGGATCCTATGATGTTGAGGACTTTAGTTCATTGACGCATTTTCGTGAGATTCTGTTTCATACGCCTAAGTGATCAAGAACGAATCACCTCGACGTTTCATTATCTCATTCTGAAATGCTACTGCAGTATTACCCTATTCTACCACCTGACCATTTTTTCCTAAGCAGTTTTTTTCTCCTACCTTCTATTCGAAAATGAAGGCCTATTGAACTCTGCCTCCATTTTCATGGTAGGAGTTTTGTTTCACTGCCTATTTTTTCTAGTTCACCATTAATTTTAAAACATTGCTAACTGTTGACATAGCAGGACAAGCTATGAATTTGTACATTTTATCTGCACACATTGTCCTAACTTTATTTCGTTACTAATGTTTGCTTAGACAGTACCTTCCCGGTGCTAACCAAATATAAATTCTAAATTCTAAATTCTAAAAAGTAACCTGCTAATTTAGAGCATAGATGGACGCCTAGAATAAACGCCAATAGATATTCCAAAGCAGCATGTTTTAGACATACTTGGGCACTTCCTAAAAAATTATTGTCAATTCGATGGTTAGCATTACAAAAAGGTCCAATGGTTTCACCGATATCGGGGCTACTTGCCGAGCTAGTCCTACAACGTTTAGAAGAAGCTGTGGTACAAACCCTCTGGCAGAAAATTTAACTCCGCAACGTAGATGATATCTTCGTTGTCATAAACATTTGCAAAAGGGAACCGCTGCATCAAAGTCTTAAAGGTGTCTTCCCCACCGTAGAAAGTTCTTATCATGTAGAAACTTCTAAAAAACGAGCGCGATTCTTCGTCCTATTTTATTCGTCTATCACTTAAACATGATTTATGTTTCTTGTAAAGTTTTATAACATAACAATATAGTTTAAATGTTAATGTTAGGAGAATAAAACTAGCTTCAGTTTGTTTAAATTTATTTCCCTATTGCAACTCCTACAATCATCACCGGTGGGATACGACCTTGTCAATGGAGATGTTATAAATACCCTCAATCGGTGCGTCGTTTGAAATTGCTTTCGAATTTCAGCTCCTTTGAGTGTACGAAGTTTTAGTCTCTACCTTAGTGTAGAAGACACGTTGATTTGGAATAATTCTTGAGTGGATTTTCCAGTCTCAAAATTTGTGAAATATTTTCTTGGACTTAACGATTCTGCGGCTATCCAAATATTCCATCACTGAGGATTATTCCACGTCCAGGATATTATCCCTACGAGAAATACAAGCTTCTGCGTTCACTTGCTTCCAAATTCACGCCAACGGTGTGCTACTCTAATCTGCATTCATCAGGGAGGGAGAAGTCGCAACAAAGGCTGAGTCGTTGCATGCTTATTAGAAGTCTGACTGCTGAATACTATTGCATCCTAGCCCAGTTATTTAAGAGGATTTATAAATTAAATGCATTCGAATACAGTCATAAGAGGTATGGAAACCGCAGACGCTCAGGACTCATCTGTGATGAGGAAAAAAATTTGCAGCGCGGGTGGGTCTCGAACCCAGGTCGCAGATTCATGTGGCGACGAACATAAGCACTGCGCTCCGTCCTCACGACAATTTGGAAAACAAAATTGTATCCAAACAAAAAAGATGACAAAGACAGCTATTCTGTTACCACTTCTCCTCCTGCCAAGCGGGCAAAAAGCCTGGGAACACTAATGAATGTCACCTACGAGGACGAAAAGAGCATGGGGTGTTTAAATCTCTTGCAGAAATTCTTATTGATGGAGAAAGAGATAAATAACTTGAAACAAGAAATGGCCGATCTCAAAGAGAAGGTTCAAAGTTCACCCGGAAAAAAAAACACCCGTAGCAACGAGAATTCCAACTAAAGAAATAACGTATGCAAATATTGCTTCCTCAAGAATACCTCATGTAGAGCTTAAAGACATTGCGTCTACAGAGCTTCAAAAGGGAGATCAAACCAGTTCATGCACCTTACTAATGTCATCGAGCTAAGACAGAAGCAGAAATGTGCTGGATACACAAACATATGCGGCATCATCGCTAAATGATACAAAAAAGGGTGAAGTTGAAAAGCACGTCGAATTTGAAGCACCTAAGACGAAGAATTCGATGTCGAAAAGGGCCAAGAAGCTTTCACAAAAAAGTGGTTCGAACTCCGGAAAAAGCTCACTCTTACCGATAGATGCTCAAGTGCAATCCTCTGTTGGTAATACAGGAGCAAGTGAAGGACCAATTGGCAAAGTTTCCAAAAGGGGTTTGCCATTAACTTTAGGAATAGTTGCTCATACTGACGTAAATAACCTCGTCGACCAGAGTAGCATTCTTCCTAATACTGATGCTCTATCAACAAATCTGAACTCAAAGTCACCAAACAAACATTTCGACCGAAAACGCAATCTCGTTATTAAAGGGGTTCCCGTATCCACTTCTCTGATTGCAAAGGAAAGGGTAGAACATGACCTCAGTCTTTTCCGAGAATACTCATATTCGATTCTTCGAGATGGCGAATGCGTAACAGTGCACAAAGCATTCCTTTTAGGAAAAGCGGATGTTTCACATGAACTATCATCACCAAGGCCTCTTAAAATCATTCTCGAAAATGATGTTGAGGCTTCACGCCTCCTAGAACGGAGAAACGGCTCTCCGTAGTTCACACAGGGATGTGTTTTTTCAGCCGGATTACGAACCCAAGGAAAGGTACAAAATGAGGATGCTGAGAGCAGAACTGAAGAGGAGGACCGAGCAGGGGGAAAAATGGCTCCAAATAAAGGACGGGGAAATAAAAGTGATAAAGAGGTTCTTTCTTATGGCAGACCCCGTACATAATCAAGGTGGATTCTCGCCGAGACGGAGGACACTAAATACGATGTACCCAACAGTACAGAGCTTGCATAATACAAAAGAAGGCGCTCCAGAACTCGGATGACGACCACGGCAGTTCGACCGTCGATTTCGACGAGGTCCACCGTATGCTCCACACCAGGTGGTGCAGGGACGGTGACTTGCGCGTGAATTAGTTTAAAGTGATAGTAGCCTTGCGCTGCAGCTACCGCACTCTCTCCTCCTCCCCACCTGAGCCCGGTGTCAAGACAGAGTCAAGAAGACCGGAGATGGGAGAGGGCGCAGGTGGCTGGCGCGGCCGGAGCCGCCCCTGGGCGTGCCACCACACCTGGCTCGGATCCCACGGAGTGGGAGTGCCATAAAGGCTACATTAAGAAGGAGCCATTGCAACCTGACTCTCAGTCCGCCAGTCAGCCACTCCACACAAAACACACATTGGGCTGACCTCGCGGTCCGAGTTATCCCGTCAGTTGGCAACCTTCCAAGCCACGGCTTTTAGCGCACCGTGATAGTTTCAAGCGCGTCAGATTGTTTATAGTGAGGAAAATGCGCTAAGCTGTCGACCTCACTCTCTCCCCCACCCCCACAATCAGACCACTGTCCGAGCCGGTCAGTTGTCTGATGCGGAAGCGGGCGCAGCTGCTAGTGAACTCGCCTACGTGTACTACGTACACGACCTGGCCCCCCAAACACAAGCACCAGGATTTCACACAACAGGGGGTTGAACGGCTTACATCTCACGTGTGTGAGATAGCCAGAGGTCACGTTAAGAAGGAGCCATCGCAGCCTGACTCTCAGACCACCAGTCAGCCACTCCACACAACACACATTAGACTAACTGCGAGGTCTGAGTGTAATTGTCAGTTGGCAACCTTCCAACCGCGGCATTCAACGTTACCGCACTCTCTTCTCCTCCCCCACTCCTGCCACTCCACACAAAACACACATTGGGCTGACCACGCGGTCCGAGTTATCCCGTCAGTTGGCAACCTTCCAAGACACGACTTTTAGCGCACCGTGATAGTTTCAAGCGCGTCAGATTGTTTATAGTGAGGAATATGCGCTGAGCTGTCGACCTCACTCTCTCTCCACCCCCACAGTCAGACTACTGTCCGAGCCGGTCAGTTGCCTGATGTGGGAACTCGGATGACGACCACTCATTAGAACACAGCGTCAGCGGGAAGGACACCAGTTCATCTCTGAAAACAATGACAGACTCTAGTATTCAATCGCGCGAAATGCGCAGAAGTCTATATGGAGGAGTTACCCAGTCTAAATTGAGAGGTTTGTATACCAATGCTCAGAGTCTCCTATCGGAAGTAGATGAACTCTTAGAATTAGTATCAGACTGAACCCCAATATCGTTGCCATTACGGAAACGTGGCTCAAA
>WEDG01006128.1:0-75826 GCA_017591395.1 Schistocephalus solidus
ACTACCTAAACAAACATTTTATCCATACTTCTACTCGACTCCAATCCCCACAAACAACCTCGTTACTACTAAGCTTCCAGTGTCGCGGCAACAGTAGAAACATCTGAAAATTGTTCGTGGTTCAACTGCTGCTGGGCCGGATGAAGTCTCACCATTTGTTTTAAAAATACCGCTGCTCTCAGATATCCTATTTTACACCTTATATAAACATGTCCTTCATGGAGTCAAAGATTCTGACATTTGGCGTTCAGTAAGAATCACTCCCATCCCTAAAAATCCCGCTAATTTTGGTCCTAAATCTTTTCCGTCCAATAGCCTGCTCTTCCGCTTTACTGAAGATTGCTGAACGAGCCGCCTCTCGATACAATTAAACCTTTTTCTCCTATTCGACCCATTACAATTTGCCTATAAGGCCCAGCGTAGTACTCTAGATGCTGCTGTCCTTTTAGTAATATCTGGCTCAACGAGATAAGATAAGGGCTGCGTACGTATGCGCTTTTCTGACTACTTCCTACGCCTTCAACACTATCCCGCGCCATTCTCTTAATAAACATCCGCCCGGCTCTCCTGGCTGAAGTTCTTTGCTTGAAGATTATTTATTTCCGCACTCACCTGCACAATCTGCAGCGGAGTTCACTGTCCTTCCAAACAACTGCGGTGTTCTTCAAGGTGCCATCAAGGTGCAAACATTTAACTTCGGAAGATATAAAGTCCTTATTGTCTGTTTCCTTCCCAAACTCTCAACTTTTGGATTTTGAAAAGAGTCCTCCTGGTATCTGCGGCAGCTCCCTTGATATTATATTGGTCTCTAATTATATTTCCATCATCCTTTGCAGTCAATCTTTGCATTCACTTTTTCTTCCCCTCCTTTTAAACTAGCATTACCAACTCTTGAAAACCTTGATACTTTTCTCCGAATTTGCAACCCTGACGATAGTCTCCAGGTTCTGTTGATGATCGAGGCGGGTTCTGATGGTTTCGCCTTTTTGGTGATGGACTATGCAGTCAACAAGGTCGCATCTCGATGATGATCTCGTGACCTCTACTGTCCCCTCTTCGTTTCGACCATGTTGTCTACGATGAGTTCGTCCTCTCTCACCTCCACTGGTGTTTATAAACAGTAGCTCTGACTGCTATATTATCTTTCACCCGACAAGGAGCGTTCCGAACCCTCATACGTTGCCAGCAACATCACAATACTATCCCATCGCAGTTAGCTATTAATTTTTAGTGAAGCAGTTTTTTTCTCCTATTTTTTTAAAATTGGCGGCTCGCCGAACTCCGCCTCCGATTTAACCCTAGGAGTTTTTTTACTGCTTCTTTTCCAGTTCACCGTATATGCCAAAGATTGTTCACTTTTGTTTTAAAAATGGCAAATCGTTTTGAATGGGAGATGTTTACCATACTATTAATTTCTGCTGTTAATATGGATGCTCACATAGTGCAGCAATTATCCACTTTGTATTTATTTAAACCACGGTACTAAGTTTGTAATGATGGGGCCCTCTGGGCCTTAAATATACAATTTACTTATTTGTTTATTTATAAAAAAAACCACAAGATGCTAATTGATGGACCTTTATATGCACCTGCAATTGACTAGGTAAATCTGGCAATTGACAGTGTGCTAACTTCATTCGACCGTAACGAAATGGACCTCACTCTCTGGCACGGAATGTTAAACCACAAACGAGATTTAGAGGGAACCAGAGAGCCAAACGCTTGGACCTTGTCTTAACGAAAGACTTCTCTAAAATTTACGAAGTATAGTCCAATGCACCTCTTGGTGAGAGTGACCAAATTGCATTAATGTGGGATTACTCACTCCGTTCTCAATGCAACTGAAACTGAAAAATTGTAAACTGTCGACAAGCCTCACAGAAATTACCACTGCTTTTGTCATGTTCAACAAGGCTAATCTAATGCCATCTACGGCCTCGTCGTCTGAATTCCTCGTTTATTCCCTGTGGAAACCGACTACGATGGATCTTGGGGGATCTCAAGTCAACGGCTCCTCTCTTTTACTTACACCCATACCAAGTCCACCAGTAATTCCTAGTAGATAAACGCAGATGTTTAGTTCAAATACAAGTTTTACTAAAGCCTCAGCCATTCGTAAATCGAAGATATGTTGCTTCTTCATGAAAAATACGCCTTTCCGATCGCCTTAGGCTTCCCGAACCCCCAGACCCTATATCGAGATCACTAAACCAAACATGTCAACATTCTTGTCTAATAATGTCGCATCCGTTCCATTCGCAGCAGTGTGCCCCCCGCCCTGCAGCACTTTCAGTCCGCGGTTGTCTTCCCAGTGCTCTTTTAAGACAAAAAGCCCTGCTGGACTAGCAGACTCACCTTAAAATCTGCGTAGCCCTACTGGGAATACTTTGCACGCCCTGCCCATTGGTTTCCCAGAAAAAATCCAATAACTAGTGATGATGATCAATTCTACTGTCCGTCATTTCCCCCTCTGGTTCTTACTCCTATTTACCTGCACCGGGCGCTTACTGTGTCACAAGCTTTATTCCAGAACTGGGCGGAAGCAGCCGTTCCTTATTTTCAGTGGCCCATCAACCCCTGGATGACATAGCTGCCCTACCAAAAAATAGCTCACGCACTTAAACTGTTCATTCTAAATACAAGTTCCTTGCTGAAAAAACGCTCTTCCTCAGACTGTGGTCTTCGTCCCCTGTCCCGATATTGTTATAGTAACTGAAACCTGGGCAACACCTTCCGAAACTGCCTCAAAACACTCTATTCTCCGTTATAGGTATGCTAGAAATAATCATCATAACAGCCATGGTGGAGGAAGATGGCCCATTATTGGTCACTGACGATTGAAAAATTGCCTATCGATATAAACTGGCCGATCGCAACATCGTGCTTGAGCTCTTAAAAAGGATCTTCAGGCCTTCGCTCAGTGGTGCCGAACATTGCGCCTTTCACTTTCTTGTCATAAGTGCTCAGTTATAGTTATTTGCGACAGTGAGAACCCCAGCTAAGCATAGACTTTAGAATTTATATGTTACTATTTGGATAGCACTGGAAAGGCAACGTCTAAACAAACATTAGAAACGAAATACAGTTATGATAATGCGTGCAGATAATATGTAAAAATACTTAATATGGTAGACAGAACTTGTCCTGCTAGGTCAAAAGGTAGCGATTTTTCGAAATTAATAGTTAACTAGAAAGATAGGCAGCGAAAAAACTCCTACCTTGAAAATGGAGGCAGAGTTCAATGGGCCTTCATTTTCGCATAGAAGGAAGGAGAAAAAAACTGCTTAGGAAAATAAGGTAATGTGGGGTAGGGTAATACTGCAGTAGCATTTCAGAATGAGATAATGAAACGTCGAGATGGTTCGTTCTTGATCACTTAGGTGTATGAAACAAAATCTCACGACAATGCGTCAATGAACTTAAGGCCTAAGCATCTTAGGATCCAGAATTGAATGTTGGTGATGTCTAGTATCCAAGGAAACGGCAGCATTTTAGACTGTGGACCACCGAATGTGTACGTCCAACGGTCAGGACCTAAATTCGCTCGGAGTTTTTAAAGGATCTGGGCATATTATATTCTTCATTTTAAATTGGTTTCAAAGTCCAATTTTAACATTAAAATAATCACTAAAATTGAATGGATTTCAAAATTTTGTCCACCAAGATTTCAGCCTTTCCTAGAAACCATTTATGTTTCTAATTGGTCCCAGCTTGTCCGTTCTTCAACTAGAGACATGCATATTATAGACGTGATTTTCACAAACTATATTGCTCCCCTCTTCGTTGATTTTAAGCAGGGCCTCTTCCAAAGTGACCGTACATTAATTCACTGTTGCTTACCAATTGTCTCATCTAAAAAGGCTAGCGCCGTTCGTACCTATCATGCTTTTGACCTCGCAGATATGAGCTTAATTAACAATTTTTTGGACCAATTGGACTGGCAGCATCTCTCCTCCATGAACCACGCAGCAAGTCTTTCTGAATTCATGTCAGTCGTTTCAAATAACATCCAGGAATTTGTGCCAACCAAAATTGTCAAGCCCTACACTTCGGAATCCACTGTCGCTCACTTTCTTTTGTACAGACTAAAAAATTGAGGAGGCAATTAAAAAGATCAATATACTCGTTCGTTTTCTGTACATCTAAGGATTGCAGAGATTTTTTAATTAGCCTCTAAGATTCGTCTGGCATGTGACAGACAGAGGGAATCTTGCGCACTCAGCAAACCAAACTCTGGAAAATCTGTTGATCAACTTTTACGCCGTCGATCCTGCTCTAAACGAGGTGATGGAATACCTCCATTACTAAATGAAACTAAGAACTTCATTCTCGAAGACTCTGACAAGGCAGAACTTTTTAGTGCGTTCTTTGCAAATCATCTTTTGATGGAATCTGAACCGGTTCCGACGTTTCAGGCATCCTCATTAAATGTTATCAGCACCATTGATTTCTCCGTAGAACTAATTCGTAAGCAAATAATGGTTCTGAAAAACTCGCACTCATCGGGGACTGACGGTATTCCAAACTCAGTTATTAAGAGAGTGCCGAGCTTTCCCTGATTGCTAAGCCATGTATGCCCAGTTTAACTTTTAAACGGATTCTTTCCTGACTCATGGAATACATCTATTATTCTTTCTGTCTTCAAGTCAGGATCTCGTTCGGACGTAAATAATTATCGAGATGTTCACGAAACCCCGGCTTTAGCAAGACGTCTTGTAAAAAATTATTTTTCACCAAATTCTTAACTTTTGCCCAGAAAATAAGCTCTTAAGTGACTCGCGATATGGTTTTCTACCTCGGAGATTATGCCAAGTGTGTCACTTATCTTTTCTTAACCTCGTCACTTCCCTTCGTAATGAGCAGCAGTCAGTGGTTGTGCCCTATTTTGACCTGAGCAAAGCCTTTTACAAGGTACCGCACAGACGTCTTCTGGTGAGAATGGAAGCCCTCGGCATCCGGTCTCCTCTTCTTCACTTCATTGGTTGCTATTTGTCTAACCGCAGCCAGAAAGTCTTAGTACATAATAGCTACTCGACGCCTCAGCCGATCACGAGTGGCGTTTTTCAAGGCACGGTTCTATGTCCCGTTCTCTTTATTCTGTACATAAACGAAATTTCAACTTTACTCACGAATTTACAAAATGTCGTTTACGCTGACGATTTCAAGTGCATTTATTCATTTGCTATAGAAACTGCCAATAGTTGGGTTGATAAAATCAACACTGATCTACTTATGCTCTCACGTTGGAGCTGTACTTGGCAGATGAAATTTTCTCCATCCAAGAGCAGTTTTATGTGTTTTGGTCCCGCTAAGCTTCCTGGACCCCTCGTTTTTCAAAATAGTACACTTTTAGAGCGAACAACCATAAGAGAATAAGGTCTAAGTTACACAAATAAGCTAGCATTATCGCCTCATGTAGATCGAATTTCTGCAATGGCTGCACAGATATGTGGTTTTATATCACATAATTTCATCCTTCCGGAAATAAAGCTAAACCTGTACCGCATGTTTGTTCTTCCTATCCTAGAATACTCCTGTCCCATCTTTGGGCTGATGAACACATCTGACCGCAGTAAGATTGAAAAAGTTCAGAGGTTTTTTACTCGAATAGTATTTTCTCTTCTTGGATCCAGCATCTCTTATATGGATAGATGCCAGTTAGCAAACATTAAACTTTTGCGGGTGAGAAAACTCGAAGCCAGTCTCTGCTTCCTGTTTCACTTTAACTCTAGCCCAAATCTGCCACGAATTAACGTTCTCGCTCCAGAAGATCGACCCTATGCATCTCGTAATTCATCCATGATCATTTAACCACCCCTTAGCTCCACAACTAATCGTTCTCAGTTTTTTGCCTCCAAATATGCTTTCATCTGGAATAATCTTCCACTGCAAATTAGGTTGTCGTCTATATTAGCTATTGTCAAAACAAAATTACGCAAACATTTAACTTCGGAAGATATAAAGTTCTTATTGTCGGTTTCATTCCCAAACTCGCAACTTTTGGATTTCAAAAAGGGTCCATCTGGTATTTGAGGCAGCTCCCTTGATATTATATTGGTCTCTAATTATATTTCCATATTCCTCTGCAGAGTCAATCTTTGTATTCACTTTTTCATCCCCCCTTTTAAACTAGCATCGCCAACTCTTGACAACCTTGATAATTTCTTCCGATTTTGCAACCCCGACGATGGTCTCCAGGTTCAGTTGATGATCAAGGTAGGTTCTGATGGTTTGCCTCTTTGATTGGTGGACTATGCAGTTGGCAAGGTCGCATCTCGAGGATGATCTCATGACCTCAACTGTCCCCTCTTCGTTTCAACCCTGGTGTCCACGATGAGTTCCTCCTCTCTCACCTCCACTGGTGGTTGAAAACAGAAGCTCTGACTGCTTTATTATCTATCACACGACAAGGAGCGTTCCGAAACCTCATTCGTTTTCAGCAACATTACAATACTATCCCATTGCATCTAGCTATTAATTTTTTTAATGAAGCAGTTTTTTCTCCTAATTTTTTTTAAATTGGCGGCATATGTCAAAGATTGTTGACTATTGTTTAAAAAATGGCAAATCTTTCTGAATCGGATATGCCTACCATATTGTTCATTTCTGCTTTTAATATGGCTGTTCACATAGTGCAGCAATTATCCACTTTGTATTTATTTATACCGCGATACTAAGTTTGAAATGACGGGGCTCTCTGAGCCTTAACTATACAATTTATTTATTTATTTTATAGGTATAATCTATCAGAGCACTGCGCCCTGATTGTTTTTATTCCATCTAACTACGAGACTTTGGGAGCTCCAATTATTCAGGATATGATCTTTCGAGAAGAAACGGTCTTTGAAGAATTAAAAAGTCTGAAGGCATGCAAATCCTCTGGCCCCGACGAGATTTCAGCAAAGCTACTCCTGAAACTAGCTCGAGAGCTGGCGAAACCGCTATCCTTTCTGTGCCAGAAACCGTTCGATACGGAATTTCTTCCTACCGACTGGAAAACAGCCCACATCACACCGTTTCACAAATGTGGTAGTCGTGCATTTGCTACAAACTATAGGCCTGTCAGACTGACCTCAATCTGTTGCAAGGTTATGGAGAAGGTTGTCAAAAAGGAATTTATGATTTATTTAGAAACCCGTAACCTCTTATCAACTGCGCAATACGGCTTTCGTAGGGGAAGATCGTGTGTTACGAGCTAACTTTATACAATGCAAAGCTGGACAAAAGCATTTGACGCAAAAGACACTGTGCATGTGGCCTTAATTGATTTCCAGAAGGCCTTCGATAGTGTTCCGCACCAGCGTCTCCTTTACAAGTTGAGAATGTTTGGTATTGGAGGCAATTTTCTTGCATGGATCCAGAATTTTCTCGTTGGTCGTTCCCAAGTGGTCTGTGTAGGCGGATCGCGATCAAAGCGCACAGTCATCGAAAGTGGAGTCCCACAAGGTTCAGTGCTCGGACCGATCCTATTTATCTTGTTCATTAATGATTGTGTACAGGAATCGGACTGTAACTTTGCTATGTTTGCGGACGATATAAAAGTCTGGAAAGTTATCCATAATGCTACCGATGTAGACAATTTCCAAGAACATCTTCGTCGATTGGACGAGTGGTCCCGCAAATGGCTCTTGTCCTTCAACTCAAACAAATGCGCCCTGCTACGTCAGGGAAATCAAAATCAGGTCACTGATATGCGACCCTACTATTTGAACGGTTTGCCACTCCGAGAAACACACAAAGAATGATCGTGGAGTTTGGATGAAAGACAAACTGAAGCCTTTAACGCAATTTTGCAAGGCAGCTAAATCCACTAATTCAATACTGTACGCTACTAAGCGGGCATTTAAAGTTTTCGATGAAGACTGCTTTTCTAAAGTCTTTGGTACTTTTGTAAGGCCAAATCTTGAATATGCGATCCAAGCCTCGTGACCGTGGACCCAACAGGACTACAGCATGCTCGAAAGGGTGCAGCGACGAGCCACAAAATTAGTAAGAGGTCAAGGTGAACTACCATATGAGATTCGTTAAAATAACCTAAAGCTCTATCCTCTGGGTTATAGACAGTTGCGCGGAGACTTGATACAAACCTTCCGTATCGTGCGTGGCATGGATTGCGCCCTCCTATGTGATGATTTTTTCCAACTTGCCCCTACGAATAATCTCCGAGGTCATCCATTCAAACTAAGTGTGCCCCAAGTAAGATTGGATGTTAGGAAGTTTTTTTCACCAACCGTGTCTTGGAACCGTGGAAGAACCTACCTGAGGCGATTTTAATGTCCCAGTCTGTAGATACATTCAAACAACGGCTTGACATACATATGCTGCAGCACCACGAAGACTATGTGACTATTTAACCTTGACAATATCAGTGTACCACGTAAATCTGCCTGCATTCACTTGACTGTAACTTCTTTACATTGCTTATTATTCTTGCTATTTTTATGTAACAAATAGGGATTTCAAAGGCGTAAGCCTATTTTCCTCAAATACACTGAATTTAACTGAAGAAACACGCCAAATTACTGGGTTTATTCTCAGAAATTTAAAAACCGTCAATATTAGAACCAGCCTTGATAAAATGTGTGTCAGACATAGTCTGGAATACTGCTTGTTTCTATTTAGCCTTCTGCAAACTGGTTAACGGAAGAAGATAGAATCAGTTCAGCACTTCTTATCTAAAAGAGTTTATCTTCAGAACACCGAAACCAGTCCTACCAAAAACACTGTGAGCTTACTAACCTCGAACTGTAGTGGCTTCGCAGATTATAGAAAGAACTATTTTTACTATTTAAACTTTTAAACAGTTGTACCTTTAACCCCCTTACAACTCTGAGGCAGCTCGACCAATCTAGGCGCACCAGTCATCGAAATGTATGTTTATTTCTTCCGCTGGCATGCACCGTTAGATACCCTCGGCATTTTTCAGTAAACGTGATAGCAATCTGGAATAAGCTTCCCAGAAGTTTCAAAATTAAGCAAAGCTATAATTTGTTAAAAAGAGCTGTCACTAGTTTTCTACATTCAGGACACCTTCGATGAGTTTTGGGTGCTGACTCGATGGAAGCTCTCTTCCATTCTGATGGCATTCGTGGACGCTGAATCCTGTTTCAGAATTAATGCTGAGGGCAATATTGCTGGCTCTACAGTCCGTAATCGTCTTATTTCTTAGTCGACAGCGAGCAAGCGTTTGCCGACACACCTTCTGGTGCAGAATACCAGATCCATACCACTGAAAAGGGAAGTACTACAGGGTGCACCTGTGTCAACCCTTCCCTGTTCAGAACTTTCATCATTCAGTAAGCTGCAGTTTTTACTCCTCAAAACACTTGAAAGAACGATCTGGAGTTTATTCCACTGTCAGCTTGACCCTCTACTGTATACATCTTTTGAACTTACCTGTAAACTGACAATAAAAAATGAATCTATTTTAAAAAGCCCTAGCATTTCTGCCCTTCGATCATTCACAGTTAACCGCAGATGAAGAGACCTTTTGGCTTCGAAAAAAACTTAAAAATCACTATTCTTTGGTTATTGGTTGTGTCTATCACCCACTCAATGCCTTTTAGGATTACGATCTTTGTCTGTCAAGGGAATTCATGCCACGTTGACTTAAATTGATTGATTGCTTGATTGCAGGTGATTTCAAGCTTTCGGAAAATCAATGCTTTCCCCCTTCTGGTCCTTTAAAGTTTGAGGACTTATTCAAGGCCTTAGTTATCAGCATCTGGAATCCATTCCTGAGTTATTTCGCCCTCTTTGATGGACTTTTGGAAAATCATCGAAACCGGCTCACACAGTTCATTGGCCAATTCTCAAAGGGCATGCCAATGAATTCTATCTGAACCCGGTGACTCAGCAGGCTTCAGGTGGAGTAATTCAATCCTTACCGATGTGGGCGAGAAGGAAAGAATATTTTCTAATGCAAACGTTTACGAATTTTGTAGATGCCTTGAGAAGGGGAGCGAAGGAAGATATTTTTCATGAGTGAATACCGACTAAAAGAATAAATAAATAAATTGTATATTTAAGGCCCAGAGGGCCCCATCATTACAAACTTAGTATCGCGGTATAAATTAGTATAAAGTGGATAATTGCTGCACTATGTGAGCAGCCATATGAACAGCAGAAATGAATAGTATGGTAGGCATATCCGATTCAGAACGATTTGCCATTTTTAATATAATAGTCAACTATCTTTGGCATATAAGGTGAACTAGAAAAGAAGCAGTTACAAAACTCCTATGGTTCACTCCGGGCTGGAGTTCGGCGAGCCGCCAATTTAAAAAAAAACTAGGACAAAAAAACTGCTCCTCTAAAAATTAATAGCTAGCGTTTATGGGATTTGTACGATGCAATGGGATAAAATAGTGATGTTTCTGGCAATGTATGAGGGTTTGGAACGCACCTTGTCGGGTGAGAGATAATATAGCAGTAAGAGCTACTGTTTATAACCACCATAGAGATTATAGAAAAGGAACTCATCGTAAAAAACACGGTCGAAACGAAGAGAGGAAAGAAGAAGTCCCGCGATCATCACCGATATGCGACCCTGCTGACTGCATAGTTCGCCAACAAAGAGGCGAAAACATCAGAACCCGCCAAGATCATCAACAGATCCCGGAGACCACCATAAGGTTTACAAAATTGGAGGTGAGTATCAAGGTTATCAAGAGTTGGCGATGCTAGTTAAAAAGGACGGGAGTAAAATTTGAATGCGAAGATTGCCTCTGCAGAGGATAATGAAAACCTATTTAGAAACCAATATAATATCAAGGGAACTCTCTCAAATACCAGGAGGACCCTTTTCAAAATACAACAGTTGTGAGTTTAGGGATGAAACAGACAAGAAGGACTTCATATCTTCCGAATGTAAATGTTTACGTCATTTGGTTTTGAAAATAGCTAATGAATACGACAACCTGATTTCCAGTGGAAGATTATTCCATATGAAAGCATATTTGGCGGCAAAAAACTGAGAACGGATTGTTATGGAGCTAAGGGGTGGTGAAATGATCATGGAGGAATTATGGGTGGCATAGGGTCGATCTACCGGAGCGAGAGCGTTAATTCGTGGGAGATTTGGGCTAGAGTTAACGCGAAGCAGGAAGCAGCGACCGGCTTCGAGTCTTCTAACCCAGAGAAATTTCATGTTTGCTAACTAACATCTTTCTGTTTAAGGATACTAGATCCAGGAAGAGAAAATAGTTTCCGAGTAAAAACCCTCTGAACTGTTATAAAGCATACAGATCTGCCGCGTTTATCCTCCGAAATTTTAAAACTATTGATATTAAACTCTGACTTGACGATAGCTATAGATAGTTTCAATTTGTACTGACAAGACTACGCTGAAAAACGTGGTAGTGGTTGCCTTATTTATATCAAGTCATCCTTTGTACATTTCAATTTTCAGCTGAGCATTTCGTCCTTTTCTGGAAAGTTATGCTTTGCTTCACTCATCCTCCCGCACTATAAAGAAGCGGTTATTGACTGTGTCTATAATCCTCCGTGTTAAACTTGCAATGAAATTGAGCTCTGTGAACTATTTTAAAAAGTTGCAGGGACTCAATTTGATGTCAAAATAATCGTAGGCAATTTTAATCTGCCAAACATTGACTGGCAGTCAAATTCCTCTCTACCAAAACTTCAGAAATTGGTCAATACTATTAACTTTTTAAACCTATCCCAACTGGTCAGTTCAGTGACTAGAAGTGACAACATTTTAGATTTAATTTTTACAAATGATGTCACCCACTCTTTATGAATTTCCATCGTGATCTATTCCCAAGTGATCACGCAATTATTCACTGTGGTTTTCCAGTCCTCCTTCTTACGAAGCCTGAGGTTAAATGCAATAACCTTGACTTTCCTAACACAAACAATGAATTAATAAATAATTTCGTTAGCACTCTAGATTGGCATAGCATATTTTCAATCAACGATCCAAACGTTTCCGTGAGATATTGCAGAGCCTCACAGATAAAATTCAGGCATTTATCCCGTTTAAGATTTTTAATTCAAAAACAGCTTCTTCTACTGTTCCACATTTTGTCCAAAACAGACTTAACAAATTACGAAAGCAACGTAAAGATCTATCTAAAAGCTCTTCGTCAGTTCACTTATGGATTGCACAAATATTTGAATTAACATCGAAAATTATGCTCGTGCGAGATAAGCATAAGGAGCCCCGGACACTAAGTGATGCCAATTTATCCAAATACGTTGCTCAAATCTTCTATGTTCCGTCATTGGCTAAGCGTCTGAATGTTAGTCCACCTTTACTCGACTGTAACAAAAAAAGTTGTTTAAGAGGATTTGGGCAAAGCAGAATTGTTAAATTCGTTTTATGCCAACCACTTTACCACTGAAAGTAGCCGCACTCCCTACATTCCTCTGCTTTCAAATTCAAATTCACTTCTAACAACCATTAATTTCTCGACTTCACGTATTCAACAAGAAATTGCTCAACTAAAAAATTACATTCGGTTGGAACTGATAACATTCCAAACTCACTTATTAAACAGTTAAGAGCTTTTCCACCTCTACAAAGCAAATTATTCCCAGTATTTCTCGAAAACAGTTTTTCCCCGATTATTGGAAAACTTATATTATAATACCAGTTTTTAAATCTGGTTCCATTCATAACTATCAGGGTGTTCATAAAATGCCCCCTCTTGCTAAACACTTCGAAAAATTAATTGCAAAATAAATCACGGATTTTTGCATAAGCAATCAAATTATCAACTTTTCCCAACATAGCTTTTTACCAAACCGCTCTTGTGAAACTTGCCACATGTCTTTTAAAAATCTACTAACCTCTCTTCGTAATACTCATCTATCTATATTAGTTATTTACTTTGATCATATTAAGGCATTCGAAAAAGTGCCTCATAGACGACTTTTAGCTAAACTAGAAGCTATAGGATTTCGTAGTCCCCTAACTGACTTTATTTGATCATACTTGTATGATCGAAAACAAAAGGTTTTAGCGGGGTCCTCATACTCAAGTGCTACCCGATTGTGAGTGGTGTCCTTCAAGGTACCGTATTAGGTCCTTTGTTGTTCTTACTGTATATAAATGATATTTCATTGATAGTTAAACATTCTCAATCTTTTATTTATACTGACACCTCAAATGCGTGTATTTCTTCTGTCTCTACGACTGAACGATGCCTAGAACATATTCCTTCGGACTTAGGTGCTCTTTCGGCGTGGAGCTCCCCATGGCTAATGGAGTTCTCACCTACTAAGTGTCACTACATGAGTTTTGGGCCTTTAAGGCTGCCGCAAATTGTTATTTTTAAGGGTTGCCCTATGACTGAATGCTCCTCCATCAAGGACTTGAGCTTAAGCTACACCAATAAATTAGATCTTTCGCCTACTGCCGATAGAATTACGGCCAAAGCTGCTCAGATTTGTGGCTTTTTCTTAAATTTTCTACCTTCCTGAAATTAAATTAAAACTTTATCGTATGTTTTTGATTCCCATTCTTGAATTTTTCTGTCTTTTCTTCGGTTTAATGAACGAACCTAGCCGTTCAAAAATTGAAAAGGTCCAGACATTTCACAAAAACTCCTGTGTCCGACTTTTTCAAATACTTCTAACTTAACAAGATGCCAGCTCAAGAACATGAAATTTCTTTGAGGCAAGAGACTGGAAGCAGGCTTTTTTCTCCTTTTCAGACTAAATAATAACTCAACTTTCCGCAAGCTATCTGTCATTACCACCGTTAGTCTTCTTTATAACCTAAGAAATTCTGCGCTAATTATACCTCCCCTAGCATCATCCACTTGTAATCGCTCTCTATTCCTTGCTTCTAAGTATAAATTTCTTTGGAATTACTTGCCAATTGAAATAAGTTCTTTAACTAGTCTATCTGCATTCAAGCGAAGACTGCACATATATCTTAACACTGATTCTATTAACCTTTTATTTCCTCATTTTTTCCCAGTAGCTTTCTTCATGACTCGGAGAAAGGACCATAGGGAATTTAAGTGACCCTATTGAAACTATATTTTCGTTACCTCGAGTCCCCCATGAACCATTTTGTCTCCTTATATCACCAGTCATCCAAGTGATGAAGTCATTCGGACGTTCACATTCGGTGGTCCACAGGCTAAAATGCTGCCGATTCTTTGGATACTTACCATCATCAAAATTCAATTCTAGATCCTAAGATGCTGAGGCCTCAAGTTCATTAACGCATTTTCATGAGATTTTGTTTCATGTGCCTAAGTGAGCAAGAACGCATAATCTCGACGTTTCATTATCTCATTCTGAAATGCTACTCTACAACCTGACCTTATCATCCTAAGCAGTTTTTTTCTCCTACCTTCTTTTCGAAAATGAAGGCCTATTGAACTCTGCTTCCATTTTTAAGGTAGGAGTTTTTTCACTGCCTATCTTTCTAGTTCACTATTAATCTCAAAACCTCGCTAACTTTTGACCTAACAGGACAAGTTCTGTATACATTATTAAGTATTTGTACATTTTATCTGCACACATTGACATAACTGTATTTCGTTCCTAATGTTTGTTTGGACAGTGCCTTACCGGTGCTATCCAAATATACATTCTAATTTCTAAAAAATCTCAACAAAGGAAGCGTTTGTCATTTCCAAATAGCGAGAAGTGCGACCTCGTTGAGCAAATATTAAGTCCACCTCAAGTGTTGAAAACAATTTAACTAAGACAGGACTATTCTCGCTACATGAAGAGAGGCGTTTTGCTTCCACCTTTTTTCAGTTGAAACCACCCGAGTACCAAAAGTCCATAGCCAAGTCAACTGGGCATCTGTGAATGGGAGCATTTTTAGGCGAAAATTATGATTACGTTTCTGTCTGTCATTAGCCTCCCTGGCGACCAATTGAACAACCGAATCAAGGCGTCTGAAATCCTAAGAGGGAACATCAGATATGTTACCATTGAGCAGGTTGCCAAGTTTAGATAAAATAGATCCAAACTTCATCATGAAGTCATTGCAGTTCTGTAAAGTGGACAGATCTAGCTGTTTAGTTTTAACTGTGGGTTGCATATTTGAGTCAATTTTGAGATATCTAGGTGAAATAACGCAACGCTTGGGGCACGAGGCAGGTATTTTATGACGAATTGAGGTTGTTGATTTCATCCTTCGTCTAAAGATATGAGTGCAATCTACGCAGGATACGCTGGGTAAAAAATATGCTGCTATTGATTTAAAACTGATTGATATGTTGACGATAAAAATGCTTACAGCATTTAACTAGGGAGGATTGAGGATTCGTTGGGTCATCCGTTTCCAGTTCTCTGTTTTGGGACCAGAGCGCTGGAATCGGATCGCGATTTCTTTGGTTATTTCGTATGTAAACTATAGGATTTTGGGATGCTTCAAATATTTCTGTCGTCTAATAAGCTCATAGTGCCTTCGAAGTCGGTTTGCCTCCCACTTACAGACACCCCGTTGTCGTTTTTAATCCTGTTTGTAATCCTGTTTGTAATCCCGTTTTGTAATCCTGCTCCACGTTAGTCAAAACCGCTTCCATATCTTATTTCTTCTTTTAAAGGAGATCTGAAGTTTGCCGTTTATGCAAAAAAGACGATTTTTTGTTTTCTTTCGTCTTAGAGAACAATAATTATTAATAATTATTTTAACAAACGAGCTGAACGTTCTCTAGCATTCGACAACCGTTTCCCATAACGTGGTTGTCCACACTATTGCTGAGATTTGCGTGCGCACGAGGGAAAAATTTCCCTTCCAGATGTTTGTTTCCAGTTGCTAAAGTGCGTCAGGCTGTGAGAACATGAAACACTCAAAGAGCAGTATAACGTGGTCTGTAGCACCCATTGGCGGTAAATTTTGTAAATCCACGCCACTATCCTCATCTTGGGGAACACGAGGTCCTGAAAATTGGAAACGTTGCCCTTCCCTAACTCGTGTACCCAATGGTACATTCTTGAAGATTAATTGTTTCGTCTGCCATCTCAAGCAAACGATGACCGAATGTATACGTTGGATTCAAAACATTCCAAGTTTTCCAGTTGATATAAGGAGCGTTAAAGTCTCCAACGATAAGGACATCTTTGTTCAAACAAGTTTTGGTCAGCTCCGTGAGGAGAAGGGCATCGCGGTTGACATTGCGCGTTGGGGATGGTACGCAACTGTGAATGCCAGTGGCCGGGCGTACTGAGTTGTACGAGTTAACGATAAAACTTCAAATTCTGCTGTTATAGGATGAACCTCGGAAATCGCAGTTACATTAGAGCTAACATAAACAGCGATTCCTCCTCCGCGGCTTCTCCTGTCTCTTCTAAAGAGTTGCTTACCATGGAGAGATACTTCATGTTCTCAAATATCTTCTGAAAGCCACGTGTCTGTCAGGGCAATTATATCATGTGTTTTTAATCAAAAATGACTAAAGCTTACTCATCTTATCGAAAAGGCCCTGGACATTTGAGTACATGACATTTATCGTCCATCTATTCGACAGGGACAAGTTCCGATGATATTAGGAGTCTGTCACAGGAATGACCTCTTCATAACAACTATTTTCTTATCCCATATTTGGAGCCACTTTTCTCCCTTTTCGATCCACCCTTTCAGTTCGGTCCTCAGCTCCCTCATTTGTGTCTTTCTGCCAGTTCGCAATCCGGCTGAAAAAACACATCTCTATATGAGTTACGGAGACCCTTTCTCCGTTCTTAAAGCCATGAGGCCTGCAATTCATTTTCAAGAATGATTTTAAGAGGCCGTGTTGATGAAAGTGCATGAGAAGCATTCGCTTCCCTAGAAGGAAGGCTTTGTGCATGGTAGCGTATACTCCATCTTGAAGGACGGCATTTGAATATGTTTGGAACAGATTCAGATCATGTTCTTATTTTTACTTTGCAATCGAAGAAGTTGACTCAGAAGCCCCTTTATGACGAAATTTCATTTTGTGGTCAAGATACTTGTTTGGTTATTTGATGCTCTTATTTGCTGATGGAGCTTCAACCTCAGGAGGAATTATATTCTGGTAGACTATGTTATCTGCGCTGGTGTTAAAATTTTTGTATGACGGACTCGTTTTGGCCTGGGAACCTTCACAGTAGTTGCTCTGTTGTAATGTGCTGTACAAAAAGCTGCCATGTTTGCTTCCATAAACTGGCTGTTGAATGACCTCCCTTACTGAGTTGTCCTTGTGATCGAATGGAGTGATAACGTCCACTTCCAGAATTAATGGCGAGGCCTTCCTGTGGTTTGGTATAGGTATTTTGAGGTTCATCCTGTATTTTCCTTCAGAAATGGTCAGTGATTTAGTAGGTTTAGTTGCCATACTAGGCAATAAAACTTCATTCATCATTGTTGCATTAACATTGACTGCCTTGTTATTCAGTGGATTTGGTTCGTCTGGAGTTTTCTCTGGAGACGTAACTCGCTTCTTCTTGACGAACTATGGAGGGAGTTTCTTTTGCTGTCCTCTTGAATAGTTATAATTATGTCAGTCAGTAGGCCTTGTTTATCTTCGAGTATCTAGACTCTCTGATTAGGGTCCTCACAACTTACACAAAGATGTGCTGCTGTGAAAACCATCTCATTTGTTGCAGAGAAATCAGTGTCTGATGTCAGTACTCAAGTCTTATTTCCCTTTTCTATCTCCTGGAGTCCACTGTGAATAATTACCCTGGAGTCTAATGATTTCGTCAGTATTTTTGACAAGAGACTGTTAAGGAATTAAAAAATGTTCTCAGTTGAGGTTCCGTATTTAACAATTATTTTGATCACCCACGAGCCAGGCACTCGTCGTGCAGTTGTCAATGCATTGATCTATATCATGACAGGTAACCAGATCAAATACATGTGGTGAGGCTTTTGTGGATGCGTCCTTTTTGACAGCGACTGAGGCCAGTAAACAGGTTCTAGTTGCCTGTTGTATCTCCTTGAGGCTACTGTGCTAAAACGGCGTGCAGTCTAATGATCCTACGGATAGTTTTTCCCAAGAGACTGTTAATGTATTAAAAATCATTCTCAGTTGCTGTTCCATTGCTAAAAAATTAGCTTGGTTATTTGTGGGCCGTGCGCTCATTGCGTAGTCGGTAGTGCGGGGGTCTTGGTTACGCGAGGTCATGGGTTCCAGTCCCATCGTCGATGGCTTTTTAGATGCGTGCTCTTTGATTGAATGGTCCATTGTTGGTGGTTTTCTAACTGTTTACTCTGCTCTAAAATAGTGTTGGATATTTTCAGAAGATTTGTACAGATGTATAAACTTCCAAGTATTAAGTTAAGGAAAAGAAACGATTCAGCCGTTTGTAGACTTCGTGAAGATCTTGGAGAAAAGCTGTCAAGTAGAAAGCCTTGTTCAGGGAGGTGGAAGATTGCAGAGGACTGTTGAGGACGAAGCTGAACTATATTTCACAGGCGCGAATTGAAAGAAATAAGCGTTGAATCCGATCCTTGTTGATTTGGTATTGCCGGGAAAACTGGTCGCGAAAACGAGACAAAGTGTGAACTTCTATATTCCCGTTAAGGATGCAGAAGGGCCGTCTGATGATGACGGTATCATGTGCAAAAACTAGAATCTTGGCGCCTCAAAGTTGGAACAGTGTCCAGTTGAGCAAAATACCAGAGAAGTTGAAGATGCACGGAGGTCAAAAATTTGGATCCAATATCGAAGTTTTCTAGTTGCTCTGGTCAGTATTCGGTTAAGCATAGACATATTTGGTTATTGTTTACATAGACTTTTAGTTTATTGTGCTTCTTTTTATCATAAGATTATGATACCGTATATCGGCCTTTATCATTTCATATTAGCTTGTTAGTCAATGATTATGACATTGAACTACGAACCAAAAGGTCGCGGGTTCGATATTTTTGAGGTGGTCCTTTTGGAATTGTGTTTTCTGATGATGATTAAGATTCCAGAAATGGCCTTTCCAGGTGTCCATTTTTTTGCGGTAATTTTACTGGAACTAAATTAGTCTCACTGAAGACCCTATAAGCACCACCAATTATTTGTTCTCCAACTTGGACAAATTGGTCTTCGTTACCACTTCACTAGGATTGTTCCGGACAATACTGTTTCAACTGCACGTACTTACTTGCTTCCTGCTCATCTGAAATTCTTTCTTGTGCCGAAATTCGTCATAAAACGGCATCAAATTGGAATTTGTTTATCATCTTATTCAAGTTGACTGCGCAGCCTCTGCAACAATAAAAACTGACAACCACTCAGGGAACCAAACGTGTACAACCTCCTGAAGATCTGAAGTTATCCAGGACCTTTGACCTCTCCGAACGACTGAGTCGTTCCTGAATATCCTTCATACCGTTTATAGTATTTTTCAAAAGCGTTTTTGAACAAGTATAAACATTTTTGCTCATATTGCATTAAATACTCGCCATACTCCAAAGCCAGTCGGAAATTTTCATTATACGCTCAAAGGAGAACATACTTTTACGCAGTGTTTTAACATTTATGGACTCAAAACAATTGTTTGCTAGCAACAGAACCAGTCACGATACTTCCTTTAAAGGAAAGCCTGTTGAACTGGCTTCGACATCCACGACTGGCACTCAATCAGTTTATACTTACAACCAAAAACCAGCAAAGCGCGCAAATAGCGTAATGGCAGCCAAATCTGTTAGCTACGAGGACGAATCTTGCGTTGGATGTTCTTATATTTTATTTAGAGTTCAAAAACTGGAAAATGAGCTTGCAGACTTAAGGAAGCTCTTGCCAGATAACATGACTCGACGAAATACGCTTAGCAATATTCCAGTTAAAAAGGCAGTGACTAAAGCACCAAAGTATCAAAAACTACAACTGGTTACAGCTCACAATGTTCGGACGCGATTACCCATAACGACCGGATAAGAGGAACACAGTCTCCGAATCCTACGGACGACGACCAGAGCAAACCACAAATCTCATCCTGCTATCTTGGGTGTTCTAAAGAGCCCGTAGTTGAATCCGAAGAAACAAACGCGTGGCAAGCTGCAATGGGGAAACACCACAACAGGAGGACAAAGTCACAATCAACTCCGATGGATTCATTGAAGCCTTCAGATGAGAGTATGGTCAGAGGTAGACTAAATCCCAACGAGAGCTCTGTAAACCGTTCTCGTGCCCCTAAGGAGAACTTAGGGGGGAAGCGAAAATTACAAGCACCAGAATCGGCAACAGTGTTTAGTTATTCAGGGTTTGCACGAGTCAACTGCAGTCCGACCAGAAGACCGTGTCGCCGAAGACCTTGCTTCGTTTAATGGCCTCCTAAACCAGTTGCTCCCACCAGGCGTGGAAGTAAAAGTTATTAAAGCATTCTGGATCGGCAAAAAGTCTGACGACAGTTTAGGAACGCCGCGACCGCGACCTCTGAAAATAATGCTAGAGAGCAAAGACCAAATCAAGGCGACCCTATCAAAAAAAAACTAACCTCCGTCACTCGCATAAAGAGGTTATTTTCAACCGGACTTCTCCCCTGCGGAAAGGCTGAAACGCCGGGAACTTGTCTTGGGACTACAATCAAGACTGAAGGCTGGCGAACACAATCTGGCTATTTTGAAGGGGAAGGTAGTTCAAAAGAATACGAAATTTCCATTGAACCAACCGATTGTTCTGAGGACAACGGCAGCCACCTCACTAACGCCAAAACCATCAGGGAACCAATTGCCCAAAGAGATTAAGTCACTTTAAGTCACTTTATTGAGGGAATTAGGCTTTCACCCTTGAGCTCCCTATTCATATGCAAAAATGTCAATAGTATAAATGTTTACAGTGATATATCTGACAAATGAAAATGTAGGGTCATCGATATGTGTGGGCCAGGCGCAACCTGCCACTGTTTACACAATCTTCATTATATTGACAATAGTTTCTCAGAAAATGAGTATCTAGTTTGAATTTAAATGCATCAACAGTTTCTGAAAGGACAACATCCTCAGGGAGTCCGTTCCATGCTCCAACGACCCTCTGCGAAAAGGCATTCCGACGGACTTCCGTGTGGACAAACTTCCTCTGCAGTTTAAAGGGATGACCCCGCAGATGTTCCGTCCCAGCCAATTCGAAGAATTCAGCAAATTCTAGGGCACAATTGCGGCCTCTGACAATCCGGTAGGTTTGTATGAGGTCACCGCGTAGTTGCCTGTAATTTAGAGGAAACAAATCAAGTTCAACCAGTCTGGCTTCGTAAGGCAGATTACTAAGATTCTTGACCATCTTCGTAGCCCTCGCCTGCACTCGTTCCAGCTGTAGATAATCCTTCTTAAACCACGGACGCCAGGCCTGGATGGCATATTCCAAGTGAGATCGAACAAATACCCCGTAGGTATTTTGGAAAAGCTCCTTATTAATCTGCACAAACCCACGTCTGAGCGCAAATAAGACCTGTGTAGCGCGTTTTGCTGCCTTTAAACACTGTGAAGATGGTTTAAGTGAGGAGTGTATTAGAACACCGAGGTCCTTCTGTTCCTCAACAATTGAAAGGGGCTGCCCATTGAGAATGTATTGGAAGGAATCATCCTCCTTACTGGTCCTTCTGGTACGCAGTCTTAGGACCACACACTTCCCAACGTTAAAATTTAAGAGCCAACGAGCAGACCAGCTGCTAAGACGGTTGAGATCCTCTTGAAGTGCGTGCCTATCGAAATCAGATCTGATGACCCTCCACAATTTAACATCATCTGCAAACATGATGGCGCTGCAATCCAGGTCGTCGACACAGTCGTTGATGTACACTAAGAAGAGTAACGGCCCTAATACCGAGCCTTGGGGGACACCACTTAGAACCGGAGTAGGTGTTGACTTCGAGGTATCGACGCACACAGTTTGCAATCTATCTGTAAGAAAGTCTGCGATCCATGTCAGCAACATTCCTCTTATGCCGATTTCAGATAATTTGTAGATGAGACGTTTGTGTGGGACACTGTCAAACGCCTTCTTGAAATCAGTGTATATGACGTCAACCCTACCATTTTCGTCCAGTGCACGAGTCCACTGCTCTGTTGAGAGTAATAAACTAGAAAGACAGGAGCGATTCTGTCTGAAGCCATGCTGGAGATCTGAGAGTAATTGGTTTTCCTCAAGGAACTTCATGGTTGTCTTCTTGATTATTGATTCCATTATTTTACAGCAAATGGAGGTTAGGCTGACAGGCCGATAATTGTTGACATTAGATCGAGCACCACTCTTGTATATGGGGTATATATTTGCTGCCTTCCATTCGGATGGCAGTTTCCCTGATTCAAATGACGAATTAAATATATGCGCTAGTGGTTTGGACAGTTCGCTGGCCAGTTCTTTCAAGAACTTGGCCGGTATATCGTCCGGACCAGATGACTTCGCTTCTTTCAGATTTCGCAGTTCTAGTTCTAGATGTCAGAACTGATTCCGTAACACCCAGAGTTCTCACTAAAGAAACCAGAGTTACCGAAAATCATCAAGAAACGGAAAAGACATACGACCTTGACGTTAGAGGAGACGCAGTTGGGTCCAAAAAATTGACAAACGCAACAGGAAATTTGGTTGGCGCAAAATTGAAGTGCTTGTATACAAATGCACAAAGCCTTTTATCCAAACTTGATGAGTTAAAAATTTGCCTTTCCGAAGTATCTCCAGATGTGATAGCAGTAACCGAAACCTGGCTGTCGGGCAGTATTCGAGATAGTGAAATAACATTGTCTGGATACCATATATATCGGAGCGACAGAGAAAACCGACAGGGTAGTGGAATAATTGTGTATGTGAAAGATGTGCTAATAGTGTCTGACAAGACGAACAAGTTTGCGTGCAGCACGGAAGCCATATGGTTGAATATCAAGGCTCTTGGCTCTCCATGTCTAGATGTCAACATTGTCTATCGGCCACCTAGGATAGACCGAGTCGCGGACACCCACTTGTTGGAACAATAAGAAAATTTTTCCAGTTGACCTAATGTCATGATTATGGGTGACTTCAACGCACCAGAAATTAACTGGAGCACTGTTCAATCATCCTGCCCGAAATCGACTTTTGATTATGTTTTTCTGCAAAAGACCTTGAAGGCACTCCTCACACAACATGTCCCTTTCCCCACCAGAACACGTGAAGGACAAAGGGCTAACTGACTTGACCTGGTTTTCACGAAAACATCAGGCAGCATTGACGAGATTATTTCAATGCCTCCGCTCGGTCGTAGTAATCATGTGGTGCTTACGTGGGACTACTCCTTATTCTCCGTTGCGCCTGCTATAGAGGAAAAACGGCGTAACTTTTGGTGAGGAAACTTTCATCAGATGCGAGCACATTTAACAGACATCAACTGGACCTCAATGTTTTTGAGCACCGTAAACGAAGATTGGGAGTCCTTCCGAAATGTTCTTCTGCAACTTATGGACAACCACTGCCCACTAACGAGTGTCCATCACAGCAAGCGTCCTGGGTGGCTAGACATCAACTTAAAAGGGAAATAAAAAGGAAGCACAAGTTGTGGAAAAAAAAATATTGCGAGTCTAATCAAGTCGCCTATTTTAATAAGTATAAAACACACAGAAACAAAATGAGAAGCCTTATTCTTAAAACGCGAAGAGAATTTGAGAATATTTTGCTGCAAAAGGCAACACAGAATCCAAAGTTAGTCTACAGTTACCTCCGTAGATGTACAATGAATAAACATCAAATACCGCTGATTAAGACTGCCGTGGGCGTCAAAATTTCTGAAAACAGGGAAAAAGCCGAGTACTTTTTACAGTTCTACCGCTCAGTCTTCACAAACGAGGCAAGGTTCCTTCGTCCCTCAGTGGATAACCCGCTTACTGCAAGCATAAGCCACATACTTTTCTCAGAATTTCTGATCCAAAAGGAATTAAAAGAACTAAAAGAGTCGAAATCCCCACGACCAGACGAGCTTCTACCCAAACTTCTGAAAGAACTCGCCAATGAACTTTCCGCACCTCTGTCAGTGCTCTTTCAAAAGTCCTTTGACTCCGGAACACTTCCTTTCGATTGGAAGCTGGCACATATAACTCCCTTGTACAAAAGCGGTAGCCGGGCGTCAGTGACAAACTACAGGCCCATAAGCTTAACATGCATCCTTGGCAAGATTATGGAAAGGATCATCAAGAGCGAATTGGTGAAATTCCTAGAGACTCATAATTTGTTATCAAGCTGTCAACACGGGTTCAGAAAAGGAAGATCATGTACAACGAATTTGATGTATTCGCTCCAGAGGTGGATCCAAGCACTTGAAGATAGACACGCGGTTCACATTGCCTTCATTGACTTTCAATAGGCCTTCGATACTGTGCCGCACGAGAGACTGCTGTACAAGCTTGAAAGAATTGGAATCAGAGGTAACCTCCTAAAGTGGATCGAAAACTTCTTCGTGGGTCGGCGTCAGGTTGTGTGCATCGGCCAAGAGAGGTCAAGTTCTGCTGCGGTCGAGAGTAGGTTCCTCAGGGTTCAGTACTAGGAACAAAACTGTTTTTAATATACTTGAACGATTGTGTCAGGAATCTCGACAGTAAAGCAGCAATGTTTGCCGATGACATTAAAATCTGGAATGTAATCCAGAGCCCTGCGGACGAAGATAAACTGCAGATCAACCTTATTCGGTTGGAAGAGTGGTCGAATCATTGGCTTTTGCGGTTCAACGTCGATAAGTGTACAATACTTCGCTTAGGCAACCCATCTGGATCTGCCGAAAGTAGAAGTTACTTTCTCAACGGTGAAGCCTTAAAAGACGTGGAAACCCAAAAGGACCTTGGTGTGCTGACGACCACCACCTTAAAACCATCGTCTCACTGCTCGAAAGTGGCGAAGAGCGCAATTTCGGTGTTGCATGCCATCAGACCAGCCTTTTTGGATTTCGATGAAGATTTTTTAACTAAGACTTTTGAAACATTCATTAGGCCGCATTTGGAATATGCTATGCACGCCTGGAAACCATGGACAGTTCAAGATCAGATTTGCCTCGAAAGAGTACAGAGGAAAGCCACCAAAATGGTTAGAAGTCAACGCTCCTTGCCATATCCAACTCGCCTAAAGAATCTTAATCTGTTCCCTTTGAGTTATAGGCAAATGCGTGGTGATCTCCTGCAGAAATTCCTCATTGTGAAGGGATTTGATTGTTGCCTGGAATTCTCGGACTTCTTTGAATTTGCCGCCACGACCCATCTCTGAGGTCACCCATTGAAACTGAGTGTCCAGCAGGCGAGACTGGATGTGCGCAAGTTCTCCTTTTATGTCAGAGTGGTTAAACCATGGAATTCCCGCCCTGAATACGTTGTGATGTCACCATCGCTGGAAAGCTTTAAAAGGAACCTTGACAGTTTTATGTTCCGCAACGAGCCTGAGCGATGAGGAATTTATCTTAACCCTCGAGATTCGTGCACCACTTGTCATATTTTATGACCGCCTTTTGTACCTTTGCAACCCACATGGTTTCTCTGTATACCACACTTAATTTTACGTTAAAAATAGGTTACTCAAATGCCTATTTCCCTCAATAAACTGAATTGAATTGAATTGAATACAACCATCTTCATTTTATCTTTGCTTTTACACCTGTAAAAATTGCTGCAGTGTCGAACCCCATTATTTTAGAATTCTCAGGATACGAAGCTACCCCAAAAACCAATAGCTAACTACCTTTTATTTCCGACCGTTTATTTGTCGTGCGGCGTCGATTTTATTTTTTGTCCCATTTCTTTCAAACCTTTCTCGAATTTAATGCCTATGTCTGTCAAATATTAAAAATACTGGGTCCACTAGCCCTCTATACTGATACTTTTTAAGTTAAGTCCTGTAACTCCTTTTGAGGACTGACAGAGGATAATTTAAACGGTTGAATAAATGCATCACCAGTCCAACCTAACTTGAGCTTGAGTAGCGAGGCGTGTCAACAATAGCCAACCACCTATAGTGGGCCCGTATTATATGCGCGACGAATCCAAATTAACGACGCCCAATAAAGAACAAGACAGTAGGCAAGGTGAAGAGTTTAGGGATTATTTGAAGCTAGAAGTTGATATTCTATTGGGGGCTTGGTCCTGCGAGGATCCTTTGGTGGGGATTGTCTGTCCTGGATCCTTTGGTGGGGATTGGCTGTCCTGGGGAGATCTTCGGGATGTCCGTAGGAGAAGGGAAGGCGATGGCTGGAGAAGCGTCAGAGAGCGGTCTTTCGTCCAAAGTGATGAGCTTCAATTCTCCTCGGTATTTATGTCGTGTTCTCCAAACGATTTGATAGGTTAACATAGAATAGACCAATGGGTATGCGTAAATCATACGTTGTAGATCGAAAAGAACCAATAGGGTTGAGTTAAGATTTTATGGACTTCCGGGCTGGCGCTATTAATCTGCTAGTAATCTGGGCTACTAGAGAAAATTGTGAAACTTTGGTTTCATCTTTACATTGCCCCCTCCTGCGTTAAGTTGCCGCTGTCCTAAGCGAGCTCAATGTCATCTAGCAAACGTATGGTGTCCCTTGAATTTTGAAGGTTATAAGGTATAACGGTCTCTTTTCCACCTTCGGGTGGGATCTCAACCCATCTCTCGACCCCATCGTGATCTACGTAACGCACAGCATCGCCTGGGTGTTCGGCTCTGTGTTTATCCTCCATTGGCCTTTCCCCCAGTTTAAGTCAATTAAAGTGAACCGTGAATTCAGAGGTGAAAGGTTGATTTCGATCTTGAATGACGCAGGTCGTATCAGAGAGCATTCTGGTGACGGTATATGGCCCTGACCAGTCCATTACTAACTTACTCGGTAATCCCAGGGGAGTCGCATGTTCCCTGAGCCACACGACATCACCGACCTCATATGGACACCCATGTGCCAGCCTGTCATAGTGTTCCTTTTGGTGCCTCTGGGCTCCTTGTAAGTGTATCCGTGCTTCCTCAGTGGCTATACGCATTTTCTTGTGGAGTGCAGCGACGTAAGAACCAACCGGTATTTGATTATTCTCCAGAGGTACCTGTAGATCCTCTGGTATTCGCATTTCACGACCACAGGTGAGTGCGAAAGGCGTCTGCTGTGTCGACGAGTGAATCGTGGAGCGGTATGCAAGCATGCATGCTGGCAACGCATCATCCCACGTGAAGGGAGCCTGACGATCTACAAAAGCCTTTAGTAACCCAACTAGCGTCCTATTCGTCCGCTCCACTTGACCGTTACCTTGCGGATGGTAAGCCGTGGTGCGCGTCTTATTGACCCTTAAGTATTTACACAGACTGTGAAGAACCGCGTTTTCAAACGAGGACCCTCGATCCGAATGGATCTGTTCTGGTGCGCCCCATCTACATACCCAATTGTTAAAGATGGCCTGGGCAACAGTTTCAGCCGACATGTTGGGAAGGGGTTCCGCTTCAGCCATTTTGGTAAAGAAATCAACCATCACTAGAATATATCGGTTGCCCCGAACTGATGGCGGTAGTGGTCCAACTAAGTCAACGCCCACACGTTCGTTGGGGTATCCCGTCAGAATAGGCTGAAGAGCAGCCCTATTCAGCTGTCGTGGCGGTTTGATCTGATTGCACAGGGTGCAATACCGAATAAAGTTCCATACTGACCGCTTCAAGTTAGGCCAGTAGTATCGGCGCCTAAGGGCCCACTCGGTCTTATGGATGCCCACGTGTCCCAACTGTGTGTCGATTCTATTAAGAACCTCATCTACCATGGATAAGGGTAGAAGAATACGTCGCGGGTATTGTTCACCATCCCGATAGAACAAAACGTCATTATCCATAAAAAAGTTTGTCCCACACCGTGTGCAAGCAACGCGTCTCATAACTATGGCCTCGCAGTTCAACTGCACTAAGTGGTCGAAAGCCACTTGACTTCCTATGATATATAGGTCAATATGAGGATCCCCTTGCTGAGCTTGCGCCCATAGACGGCTTGGTCGTCTTGTAGTGACACGGTACTAATGCTAATGTCTGTACATGACGGACATTCGCCATAGGGACGGTAGGGCTTCCGAGAGAGCATCAGCATTATTGTGCTGACGTCCTGGACGGTATATGCATTCGAACTCATACCCGGCTAGTCTCTCTATCCACCTAGTGACCTGTCCTTCAGCGTTCTTAAAGTTCTACAACCAGGTCAGAGAGCTATGATCCGTGCGCACGATGAAGGGCCGGTATTGGTGGTATGGTCGGCATTCCTCCACGAAGTGGGTGAGTGCGAGCATCTCCCTTCTGGTCACACAGTTACGGCGTTCTGCCTTTGTTAGGGATCGGCTTCGATACTGAATGATGCCCTCTGTACCATCTGGTTGTTGCTGGGAGAGGACGGCGCCTATGGCAGTGTCACTAGCATCGGTATCTAGAATAAATTTCCTGGCGTCATTGCTTATGTCAGGAAAAACTAAAATAGGAGTGGTGCACAACTTATCCTTCAACGTCTGGAAGCTACTAGTACAACCAGCAGTCCACTTAAATTGTACTTCTTTCTGGGTCAGCTTGTGAAGCGGACCAGCTATGTGAGCATAGTCTTTGATAAATCTTCTATAGTAAGAAGCCAATCCTAGAAAACTGCGGACTTCAGTTACGTCCATAGGGGTGGGCCACTCACGGATTTGCCTAACTTTATCCTCGTCCGTTTCGATGCCAGAGGCCGAGACTACATGCCCTAAAAACTTGACACGAGGTCTAATAAAAACACATTTACAGGGCTTAAGGGTGAGACCAGCCTGTCGGAGACTGGTAAACATGGCACGGACATTGCTAATATGACTGTCAAAATCCTTACCAAGAACAATTATGTCATCCATATAAACTAGGCATGACTTGGGAATGAGTTGAGCCAGGACTTGATTCATTAGCCGTTGAAACGTACTTGGAGCATTAGCTAGGCCAAAAGGCATTGTCTCAAACTCGTAAAGACCCGAGAGGACTGCGAAAGCAGTCTTCTCTCTGTCAACGGGTCGCACTTCTACTTACCAGTAACCGGCTGCTAGATCTAGAGTAGAGAATACCTGATTACCCGAAAGGGCATCTAGGGTTGCATCAATCCTGGGCAGAGGGAAAGAATCCTTAGTTGTCACTGCATTTAATTTGCGATAGTCAACGCATAACCGCATAGTGCCATCCTTCTTCATAACTAACACGACCGAAGATGACCAAGGTGAATTGGACGACCTGATAATTTTCCCGTCTAACATATCATCGATCATGGCCTTTAACTGTGTCTGATAGAACACGGGTAATCGCCTAGGAGGAATCTTCGTGGGCCGAGTCACACCTGTATTAATCTCATGCTGAGCCACATTAGTACGTCCGAGTGAACGGCCGTCCCAATCGAAGATATCTTTAAACTCCTCTATCAAACTACATAACTTAGACGAGCTATCCTTGTCAAGAGTAGAGGGCACTAAATAATTAACCTCCTCTTACCTAAATGCATTAACTACATGTTGACTATCCGGTACCTCGGTCCTGAAAGGCACCTCAGTATCACCGACATGGAGAGTGTTAGCGTTAAAATCTAAGGAGCATTTAAATGCATAAAGAAAGTCAGCACCTAATATACAGTCCCACGCAATGTCAGGACAGACAACAAACTTATGACTAAAAATAACGTGACCTATTTCCAAATTAAGCTCTATCATGCCTTTATGTCGCAAAGTGGCTCCGTTTGCCGTCTTCAGGCTGACCTTAGGTTTTGTGCAATACTTCACTCTAGCCTGAAGCTGAAGGAAAATGTTCTGCCTAATGATGGAGCAGCCGGCTCCTGAATCAACTAAGCATGGCAACTTAGTATTTCCTATGGTTGCATCTATAGCAGGGAAGTGTGGCATGTAACCTACGTTTGCAATAAGCATATCAGATATAAATATGCACTTACCAAGCGCTTCTTCCTCACCTGAGGTGATCGCATGAACACCTGGGGAAGGTGGAGGGTGGGTCTGACGACCACGTTGTTGCCTCCAGTTCCCACGTCGAGGAGACTGTGGAGAGCCTCGCCAAGGAGAGGTCGGCTGTGGAGGGCCGCGCCAAGGAGTTTGGGGTTGTGGAGAGCTACGCCAAGGAGGAGTGGGCTGAGGAGGGCCCCACTGCCATTGAGCCGTTTGCGTGCCGATATCGCGGCTCTGTCGCTTTCCCATGGCGAAGACATCGACTGGAGAGTCCTGTATGGCGGCAGGAGCTTGATGGCACCCAAAGGTTGATGGGGAGGAGACTTGGACCAAGGGACAGGCCGTATAATTAGCTTCCTCTCGCCGAGCAATATCGAGGGCAACCTTGATGCTGCTGGGGGGTCGCGGAGGAATTGGCGCCTGATCTCAGAGAGAGAGATCCCGTCGACGAAGTTCTCTAAAATCCTGGCCTCGAGCTCGATGAAGGACTCGGTTGGGTAGGCTTGACGGGCCAGGACTCAAAGATGTCACTGGAAGTCTACGACAGACTCGCCGGCGTGTTGTCGGCGACTTTTGAGGGCGGTACGGGCAACCCAAGGCATCGACGACCTTCCGAATTCGCGCCGCAGACGCTCGAAGATGGTCGCGGGGGTGAGCGACGCTGTAAGGTTGGTAGCCCTGGCCACCGTGTACACTTCGTTGTCTAGCCGTCCCAGGATGGCGGCTGGGCGGGCACCTTCTTCTACGGTCTCCAGATAAACCTTCATGCGGTCCTCCCATAAGTCATAATCGTCATATACCGTAAGCTTATCTGGCTTAGGTTGACGGCCTCCAGAGCTTAAAACCCGCTCCATCGCCTGGACAAGCCTAGTTATCAGATCTTCGGACATTTTCTATCCCACCGCTGCCACCAAAATGTAGTGGGCTCGTATTAGATGCGCGACGAATCCAAATTTACGACGCCCAAGAAAGAACAAGACAGTAGGCAAGGTGAAGAGTTAAGGGATTATTTGAAGCTAGAGGTTGATATTCTATTGGGGGCTTGGTCCTGCGAGGATCCTTTGGTGGGGATTGGCTGTCCTGGGGAGATCTTCGGGAGGTCCGTAGGAGAAGGAAAGGCGATGGCTGGAGAAGCGTCTTAATCTTAATCTTAATCTGTTCCCTTTGAGTTATAGGCAACTGCGTGGTGATCTCCTGCAGACATTCCGCATTGTGAAAGGATTGGATTGTTGCCTGGAATTCACGGACTTCTTTGAATTTGCCGCCACGACCCATCTCCGAGGTCACACATTGAAACTGCGTGTCCAGCAGGCGAGACTGGATGTGCGCAAGTTCTCCTTCTATGTCAGTGTGGTTAAACCATGGAATGCCCTCCCTGAATACGTTGTGATGTCACCATCGCTGGACAGCTTTAAAAGGAACCTTGACAGTTTATTGTTCCGCAACGAGCCTGAGCGATGAGGAATTTATCTTAACCCTCGAGAGTCATGCACCACTTGTCATATTTTATGACCGCCTTTTGTACCTTTGCAACCCACGCGGTTTCTCTGTTTACCACACTTAATTTTACGTTACAAATAGGTTACTGAAATGCCTATTTCCCTCAATAAATTGAATTGAATTGAATTGAATACAACCGTCTTCATTTTATCTTTGCTTTTACACCTGCAAAAATTGCTGCAGTGTCGAACCCCATTATTTTAGAATTCTCAGGATAAGAAGCTACCCCAAAAACCAAAAGCTAACTACCTTTTATTTCCGACCGTTTATTTGTCGTGCGGCGTCGATTTTATTTTTTGTCCCATTTCTTTCAAACCTTTCTCGAATTTAATGCCTATGTCTGTCAAATATTAAAAATACTGGGTCCACTAGCCCTCTATGCTGATACTTTTTAAGTTAAGTCCTGTAACTCCTTTTGAGGACTGACAGAGGATAATTTAAACGGTTGAATAAATGCATCACCAGTCCAACCTAACTTGAGCTTGAGCAGCCAGGCGTGTCAACAATAGCCAACCACCTTGTGGGGTTCGTACGCTCGGACCCTCGGGTGTTACAGGATGTCAGAGTCTGCTCGGGATTTTGAAGGTGACGAGTCTGACCTGAAAGAAGTGTTAATTGAAACGTTGAAGAGAGATGGAAAACTAAGAAGAATTCAAGTAACAAAGTTTTCACTATGCTGACTCGTTTCTAAAGGAACTCATAACAACAGAAGTATACGCTGCCTTTTATCAACAGAACGCCAAGCGACCGCCAGAAGTCCCGACTTCAGTAGAGTCATTTTTAGATACTGAAAATGGTGAGCCGCTGATCCATATTAGACTCACGCACATCTAGAAAGGCGTTCATTTGATTTCAATGGTGGTGGATTTACTAGAGTCTCTTGGACTACAACACACTAAGAACATTCTTATCCACGAGGCGAATCTGGTAAGATTTGGCCATAATCTACATGTCTTTCAAGGATTCTATCCATCTCAAAAATAGACTGGAGCTGAAGAGAATATTTCCATGGCTTACTCCAATAATTCCTGCATGGCAAGGGGACAACGAAGAAATAGTTGCTTTGTCACAGGGTAATTAGCATCGTCTTCTCTACGATGTGCCTTCTATTTCGACTGCATTATCTAGTAAACCAACAGTTATTTTATATTTTGGCCGCTTGCCGTGACCAATATTAAACTCTTTAACTGAGTAGTCATTTTAGTGCACAAGGATAATCTACTGGCGTTACATTAATAGGGGAGTGGTTTTACTCTGTTCTTCAATGTTTTCATATTTTCTGTAACTCGCACTGGAGCTCTGGCTCACCTTTAACTAGAGTATGCCTAGCATCCTCTGCCTTTTAGGCATATTTGTAGAAAACTAGGAAACGCAAATGACTGTAATGTGCACGAAGGACGTGTTACAAATGTAGCGCAGTAAAATTTCACTACCCTGTATTCAGGAAAAAAATTATATGTTTAACATCATAATAGTATTCGAATGCTAAAAAATGCTTTTTTGTTGTTCACTGCCTACTTCCGCCTTTCTAATCTATTGGACCGGCAATATTCATATTTTCCCACTTGATCCTTTCGATTGAATTATCAGCGTTCAATCCAGCAAACAAACTATTTTTAGGCTCACCAAACGAACCTTCGGGCACCCACTGAGACTGAGCAGGTTCTGGCATTTATAGTAATGGGTTAAATTCTCCGTTTGAATACAAGCTAGAAATTAAAGGAATTGCATTGAGTGCAAGCCAACCGTTCTTCACAATAGGGAGTTGCGTTGCTTAATTAATGGCTGTACAGTGTTTGATAGAAGGGACGAATTTCAAAATAAAATACTAACAATCTGGATAGCGTATATGGACAGTGTACGTCAAAAGCGATGACTTTCACCGCGTGCCCAACAGCGAAAACACAGCACGGGTGACTTGCTTCTGTATTATTTTTTAGTGAGACAACCTTCAGCAACACCTACTGAACGTTCGCCTTCATCTGATGGCAAGATAATGTCAAGCTGGTCGAGGTAAAGCTCGGGTTTATTTGCTGACAAGACGAAGTAGTCTATCCATGTTTGCCACACGCGATCTGGTTCCCACAGCGTGTGCCGGGCTTTCAGGAGGGTGGTTTGGAGCTAATATGCATCCCAGTGTCATAAAGGTTGCATTAGGGAGAAACCACTGCAGCCTGATTCTCTCTCTTGAGAGGACCGTTAATTGCTATGAGAATGACTTCTGCAATGTCGGCCTCTCTCACTTTTCTCCTCCCATGCACCAGTCAACTAGCCGAGCCTATCAACCACCTGGTGATGAAGCTGAGTGCACTGGCTAACGCGGCTTGAAAGCCTACATCTATTCGTGTCAACCCATCCCTTTTTGTATGGCAGTATTTATGGAAACGCGCAGGGTGCGCAGTTCGATTAAAGCTTGCTGTACTTTCTTACTGGTACTTCTTATGGCTGCGATTGTGCGCCGGCCTCGATTATGTCACAGATTGTGCTCCTCCACGCGCGACAATCCGTGGCAGCAGACGTGAACAGTTCAATCCATTTTCTTCGCCAATGACGGACGCCGAATACCGAAGGTTCAAGAACAACTTCCATGTCCTGATGAACTGTGTCGAGCCAGGTTTTGAGCTGACCCCCTTCCCTTCGACGTCTCCATTTGAGTAGTGGTGTCGGTTCAAGCGCAGTAACACTGAGCTCGTAAGATGGGTGACGAAGAACATGCCCGAACCACCTCAGTCGTCGTTCTTGGATGGCTTGGGATATCTTTGCAATGTTTGCGCAGCGATTGCGGACTGTCTAATTTGAAACGAAGTCTGTGTATTTCACTAGAGGATGGTCCTCAAGCAGTGGTGGTAAAATGTCTCCAGTTTTTGCTCATCTTTCACGCGTGTTGCCCAGCATTCACAGCCATAGAGAGGGACAGACCGGACAGACTCACAGTATACCCGAATTTTTGTGGCTATAGAAATGTCGCGTAGGGTCTACAGGCACTTTCTAAAGTCTACGAAAACCCGGCGAGCAGCATAGATTTGGGAGACAATGTCATCCTTACTCTGTCCATTCGGCAGCAACCTCGCCCCAAGGTATTTGAAACTGTCCACCTCTTCGAGTTGACAGCCATCAACCCCGAGAGGTGCCTCCGCGTTTATTGACAAGTCGACCGATTTAGCGACTTCATTCACCCGCGATACCATAGACTGCAGACCATCAAAGTTTGAAGCTAGTAAAGCGATATCATCTGCGTAGTCGAGATCAACCAACCGGCGTCCGGGTGCAAGCTTAACACCGTCCTCTTCATGCAGAGCCTTCCCAAGAATCCGGTCGATAGCGTAGTTTAACAGGATGGGCGACAAAATACAACCTTGTTGAACGCCAGACCGGGTATTGAATGCTTGTGAAAGATTGTTGTGGACCAAAACTCGCGCAGTGGTTGTGCTGTAATAGGCCTTGATCGTGAGATTATTTTCAATGGTAGACAATCTCGTGCCATTATCCGCCATAAGGATTCACGATGGACGGAATCGAACGGGGTGGCGAAATCGAAAAAGCAGACGAGAACTGAGCCCAAAACGGCCAATAAGATGACTGTTAGTGGAGTCCCCACGTCCGGTCCGGCCATTCCAGCCCCTAGCATCAATTACCAGATCGCGGGGTGGGAGTCTTTCAACTAACGCTTGCAGTTGCGAGTAAAACGTCTCTTTGTCGCTCTGTTCGGCAGCGGAAGTTGGTGCGTACACGGAGACGATAGATATGTTTTTGAAGTGACCTTTCATTCGCACATAGGTCATCCGTTCGTTGACTGGTCCCCAAGCAATCAGTGCACGGTTCGCTTGTTGCGACAGGGCATTCGGCACACCATGTCTACCAGAAAAGTCACGAGGACCACTTTGGTACAGGGTGAAGTGTGAGTTGGCTCCCGGGATCTTAATTTCCAGAGAACCTGACTTAGGTTTTCGGACTTCTGACAGGCAGCACACATCTATTTTGTACTGATAAAGGCTACGCGCCGTCAGACTTTGGGTACCAGGGTGCAGGAACGATCGCACATTCCAGCATCCAGTATCAAGGGTCCGATTCTGATTGAGTAGTCCAGTTCGCATACTATTCGCCCGCACCACTAGACTAGGTGCGGCTCTCGGGGACGCCGTAGCATGGATCGTAGTATTATATTCGGACATATTTTAATGCGGTGTCTTGGGGATTAGGATTACGGGCGGGTCCCCAACAGCCGCTCAGATTGTTTTTTTTCCAGGTTGTCTCTAGCGCTTTGGTTTAAGAGCCTACCCACAAGACAGCGGGGGCGATCGAACTTATTTAATGGTGGTTCACACTCACCATGTCACAGTGCCGTCATCGGGCTTTGCGGATTTTTTTAAGCTTTTCGGTGTGCCAGACCTCGGCCAGCGTCACCCTGGTAACTCTGTCGCTGTTGGTCTGCTACTGTGATCCGTTTTGGCCCGATGCATCTACAGCATGACCAGTTATGAGGGCCATGACGTGGCCATACCGTGTCCCACCACGGTCATGTTCGTCAGGATCAGTATTGCGACGTGAAATCTTTTGTGTACTTAGACGTGATATTATTACCTGAGTTGGCAACTGATTTATGATCTTCAATCAAATTACTCACCGCTCTACTCTCCCGAAAAAATTAATGCTTCAGTTCAGTTAATTTTTTCTCAATAATTTTCCAAAATCTTGCTCAAACAGATAGGTTTACGTGAGTATTTTTCCGTTTACCTTAACATAGTGAGTTTAGATTCTTCGCTTATCACCATTTGCGTTGTGGGCGCCTGATTTTTTGCCCTCAAGTAAAGTGCTCACTTAGTCTTTTTCTACTTTCAGCCGTTGTTTTCAAAAATGATTCCGTCTCGTAAGTCTGTTTTCCCTATTGAGTGTAATTACAACCCCTATGTACGAGATGTATAGTTTTTTCAAAATTTGCTCCCATTTGCTATGTTATCAGTTGCCGAGTTTTGTAAAAATTCTACTTACAGTAAGTGTCCTTACTCATGCAATCTGATGGATTTCATGAGTCACGTCCCGTTTCGCAAAATCAGTGCACACTGCGTCCACCAAAATTCTGCATTAATAAAGAACCGATCGTTAGAAAATATATGGCTTTTTGTGGTTTACAAATTAACAACATTGTCTAGAAATGCTAATTTTTTTAGAATAGGTACGGATTACGAAAATGTGAAAAATTGACCTAGTTGAGTAAACTGAAGTTTAAAAAGTATAGGAAGCCTGTCCATGCAATTAAACGAGTAAATAAAGCATAAAAAGCCAAATTACTTTTAAAAATAGTTTTTTTCAGAGTTTTGTACATACATATTCCTCTAGATTAAGTGCAACGTAAAGTATGGCCGTCATCAAGCAGCCTAACATGAAAGTGTATATTCCAACAGCATTTCACAAGACTTGGTAGTTTTTCTTCCGTTTTACATGGTCTTAGATGCGTTTGACTAAGGCAAGCAGATTTTGGCTTCATTGCGCCGATAGGGACGTCACAGGAATATAATATGTCGTAAGCTTACATGTTCAGAGGTCGGTAAATGACTAATAAATTTAAATAGAATCGTCAGGTGCAATCGTAAACGTACCATTTGGTGTATATAAACATGAATATTCTATTGTTAAATTTCTTTATAAATATTTTAGGGTTTCTATGACGATGAGTTGTAGATAGTCTTTGAAAATAAGGCGAATTCTTTACGATTTTCAGTGTCTTCAGTGAACTGCCCACAAATGTACATTCCGTTCGATGTGTTTGGTAAAACCCTCAAAATAACATATTTCTTAAAAGCATTTACCGAAACAGTGATTTTTTGGGCATTCTTTCTAATGCAGACGACCGTCTGGGTTATATTTGCAGACTAACTTAAACATGAAAACTCACTGCCGTGAAAAATGAACGTCCAAAACAAAATCCGGGAAAATATATGCCTATAATTAGTTAAAATATTTTCTATAATAAGTTACCTTTTGAAAAAGTGCTTTAATTAGATGTTTCGCTGTCAAATGCCTGCGTAATTAACGTTTTTCCAAAGTGAAGTAAAGAAAAAACTGGAACCGTTTGACCAGTTTTTCGACTTCGCTGAAAAGTAGGGATACAATTTCTGTTGAAAATTAAAGAACTCGCAATTCTCTTTCTATTGGAGAATTTTCCCATATCTTTGCTTGCTTCTCAGTCTAGTTCTAAGCTTTCAAACACACAAGAGAGTGACCGAATATATACTCAGATTTTGCGATAAAATGTGAATTTTCTGCCTCTTTCGTTTCAAGTTTCCTTATTGATTTATAGTCAACTGCAGACCGAAATTGTCTTTTCAGGCTTCGCGTACGCCGTGACAGCGAAAGGTCGCGGTGTATCATCGTGTCTCGTATATATGCGCGTTTGATTTCCTAACTATCCGTGTGGTAAAACAAAGTTAATTCCCAAAAGTTTATTGCAGCGTTTTTTGGTACAAAACGTCATTACTTTGCAAAACTTGATTTTTTAAACTAAATATGTCATCATTTTACCGAAAACAATGTAAGCTCTCAAACTTGCATTCACCTGATTTTCGTGAAAACAAAAACATTTTTCGTTCTCTGAAGTGATATATTCCAAATATTTTCGGCGTATATTAATGTTCATTCATAGTAATGCGCATAAAAGCAAAATGTTTTGACCTGTAGCTTGTAATAACGTAGTAAAATTCCTGGATAGCTAGAAACGTCAGATTTTGCCCCATTTAGCCCCGTTTTTCCATGAATAAACTGATCTGAAGTGGTCTCTTTATTATCAAACAGCTTTTTGTTCATCAATTCAATACAAAAAACAGAACTAACACCTTAAAATGCCTGCCCTGCTAATACCTCAAATTCTGATATAGACATTTCATGAGTTAAGCAATCTACTGTATGTCAAGTACTAGTGGCAGTCTTAATCTTTTGAGAAAACTTTGCGAATACTAAATTATGGGTATTTGGATAAGACAGTGATGTTATCTCGCCTTTGGGACGCGATGGGCTAGAGAAGCATGAAATTGACTTTGCGTAAGTCAAACCGCAACGTACGGCACCCTTCACCTTAATTACTTCGTATTGTCCCGTGCTGCAAACTTGTTTTTAATGTTGGCTTCATTTAAATCGGTCTGTGATAGAATCCTGGGAAATTTCCTGTCGCTTGACACACCAGCCCCATAGACCAAGAAGTATACGACCGGAGGCGCATTCGAGGTCGGCCCTCACCCTACGTGCCCATGTTTTCTGATCACTGCATCCGCATAGACAGCTGGACTCGGGTTATGGTGGAGTGACGTTGCGGACGATTTCACCTTGGGGTCAATGTCATATATCATCGACCCACCTCAGCTAGTGAGTATGGGGAGCAAAATTGTCCAATTTTGTTCCCTGCTCGCTGTACAGTCGTTTTTTTTAGCCCCGCCAAGGTTATGAAATCGAGAATTAGAGAGCAAGCACCACTGATCGAATATTCCAGATGGTGCAGACAGTTTATCTTATTCGTACGGTAGGATCGTATGGGCGGAGATCTCACATACCGACAGACTAGCTTCGTACTGAATGCAATGATTTCGGCAGATTCGGACGAAGGACTCGTGTGCCTTACTGATACGTTGGTCGATATAACCCTTGACCTTCCCGTTTTTTGAAAGTTAAGTACAAAGCAGCAGAAACTATCCACTCACCCGAGAGCTCCCTCTTTCAAACTTATCGAACTTTTATCTGTGACCCAGGGACCCCTGGATGATGAATTTACCCGTTCTCCTAACTACTGATAGCCTGACGCATCCATCGTTGGCGAGCAGCTCAAAAACCTTCAGCAAAGGCTAACATCAGAATACAGAAGATCTCAAGTCTAACGAATAATCAGTCATAGACGACCATCAATAGCACTACCAGCGCGCGGAAAGCTGCGGTCTGGCACACGTCGACAGTCTTATAAAGTACCACAGGCCTGCTAAAGACACTGGGACATAGCGGTCTTAAGCACCAATCAAATAAGTCTTCTCATAGTTGCATGGCATTTATGATCTTTAGGCAAAGCGCTAGAGAGAACCTCAAACAAGCTGTTGAGGATGCTCCCACACTAAAACTCTTCAAGAAATCTCATGGCAATATCCGATCACTGCACTGCGTCCATGTCACAATGTCCTTGGAAATTGACTTTCTAGGAGAACATGGTCCATTGATGCAAGCGAATGACATGCAAACTAAGTTGCTGGTGTCGGATGCTGAAATGTACAAACATTCCTAGACATCCAAAGACCGCCGGCGCGTAGTCTTCGCCTTTACAACTTGGATACCTGCTGTCTGTCAGAAGTTTGAACCCCCAACCCTCGGAAACTCTAGATCCCGGGGTTAAGCTATTACTTCACCACCTATTAGATCAGATACGACGTGATGTTCGTTATCGCACTAAGTAAAGTACGCACCGCTTGCTTGCGAACGGGTAAATCGTCAATGAATGTTCATTTAACTGGCATCTGTGTCGTCTTCGTCCACGTTATTACGTCAAACGCTGACCTGCGTATTAAAGGAACCTATTCGCAGTTGGTTTAAAGACTTCTTCGCCATGATCGGCTAAATTGCTGTTTGGCCAGCGTCAGGTAACTTGATTCAATTCTGGATACATCGTTCCTGAAAGAATGTTGAACTTTCGCGAACGAAACCGGATAATTTTTCCAAACTCTTGCCTTCAGTATCGCAACAGGCATATGCTAAACCGGTATCCAAATGGTGGTTGCACGGTCGGCCAAGCTGATGACCTTACAGTGGGTGAATGTATGATGCGTTTTCCCCAGAGTGCTGAAGCCTACTATTCAGACCATGCTCTCTATCGCACACACCTAACAGTTCACCTGTGTCCTGCCTAATATGTCCCATGCAAGCTGCACTTATGTTGTGAAATCACAAGAAATCAACACAACCGAGATTCTGAGCTCAGAAATCAGGTTTTTATCTGCAGTTGAAGTCAACAACAGAAGCAAATAATCGTCCTTGAAGTTTGCAGTCCATGTAACAGCCGAGAGAATTCTCAGGTTTACTCAGCTACGTCGCAGTGCCTGGGTCAACTGAATAACTATACGGTTTACCCGGACAGCTTGAGTCAGGTCCTGCAGCAAGATATTTCACCCACTCCATAAGTTGACGACAGATTTGGCCATAAATGACTGAAAATACTGCTCTGAAGTTCCAATCTCCACGAGACGGACCTCAAACCTCGATAACACTCGAAAACAACTATATTCTTCGCAAATGTTGTGGTGGACCCTCTGCATTGAATGAGCATTCGCGATGTGAGTGCTGGTTTCCTTGCAGTCAACTCGGCCACGGTCGAGCGCTAGTGGGAGCATTTAATCTGGAGGATCAGCTAGTCACCTCGCCCCCTCGGGGGTGGGGCTTTATCTTCTTCCAGCCTATGCAGTATTATGGGGCTCTCCTTCCTAGGAGGAAATGATAAACGCAACGCCGAGGCCCCAGATCAATAAAGCGCGCGGGTGAAGTCAACAAATCATGTGTCGATCCACTGGTACCCCGTGTCCATGAGGTTATTAAGCAGGGGGGGGGGGGGAGAGAGGAGATGAATGCGTTTCTTCTGCCTAGTGTTCAATCATACTTCTGCCTATTTTCACATAAGGAGGCCAGCACAATGCTACCGCGGTATAAGCGTCATCGACATGGCTGCAAAGTTCTTTGTCTCGGTCATTCACAGTTGATTTCAGTGTATGCGCTGCTCTAGGGTATGACCCAAACGTGCCGGGTTCTGAGCTAGACTTGGATGCACTGACGAAGTGAGCACACTGCGGTACATTTATGAATTCTCCCATGGTGACCGGTGACTAAGATCTGATTTATTGATGTCACCGGAGCATTTGATTCTATTCATTGTGAGTGCCTGTGGCGGATACTGGGGGGCAGACAGTATGCTGGCAAAGAAAATAGATATGAGCGAGGCTGTTTGTCACTTCGTTAGTGTACGATATATGGCCAACACCGATCTCTCCCAACCGTTCGATATTCGGCCTGGCGTGCAAAATTATGCGTTCTGTCCGCCATCCTGCCCAACTACATCATTGATCGCATCCTCGGAAGGGTTTTATCAGAGTTTGACTGTGCCGAGTTTACAGACGGGCTTCGGTTGGCTGACCTCGACTACACCGACAATGTCGACCTGTTATTGTCAAACCATGACGACCCAAAACATTGTGAAGGGTCCGTTTATGCACCAACATTAAGAAGACTAGTGTGTTGGAGTCAAATTTATAATGAGAATGCATTCTTCAGGATTAATGCCTGTCAGCTTGAAGAAGAGGTGAGTTTAAGGATAAGGTTGCCGTAAAGTTGAAAACTTAAGGACAAAATCCTCTCGATACTATGGGCTGCTGGGAGGATTTTCGCAACACTTATAAAGTGCTCATAGATCTCAAATTATACTCCCATCGTCCCAAAGATGCGCATGTACCAAAAATCCATTCGGTCTGTCCTGTACAACCGGATGCGGGTCTGAACTTGAAAGCCAATTAAATACTGGAGGTATTTGACCATGCATGAGTGAGAACCATCGTTCGAGCAAGGCACATCCTCTTCGTTTTGACTGAGCCAATCCGCATTCGCTACATAAACATCCCGATGATATATCAGACTATCTAAAAAATACTGGTCGTTTTGGTACGTTTTTTATCACCGCAAGTTCAGCTTCGACACCGCAGCCTAGTCAGAGGTGGCACAGCGGAGGCCAACTCAAAGCCCTACTTGACACGTTTCGTCAACGTATGAAGGTTATTTCTTTACCTGTTTTTTTTTGTGTACATCGCTTGATAAGAGCTCTTCACACCTGCCGCCGCAGCTCGTAACGTTTGGAGCGATGGTCTGCGTCACAAGTTAGATCGATTAGACCAAACTTGATCACATCAGTACAAATTTGGAATACCACCAGAGCATCGGCGACCATTGTTGTCCAGAAGGAGCTTGTTTTCGAACTCAACTCAGCTGTCATCGCATCTGTCTATAATGCAGCACATTAGATCTAAACAAGAGAGCCCGCTGATACTGCAACACTATTGACGTTGCCATTAGTTTCCAGTGCATAGGTGGAGCTTCGTCCTGGCCAGTCAGCGTCTGCAGCATAATGTTGACCACATTTGTTTGTGCCGTCGTTATAGTAAAGGTGCTCGTATTTCTCGGCCTCGGACATCTCAGGGCCAGTTGTGACCCGCTAAGCACACATTAGAAAGGCCAGCAGTTTCTACATTTTGCAACCTAATTAGCATAATCATGTCTGCAATATATGGGCCCCAATATATTGTCACACGGGATAGTCTACCATCGCGTGCTGGTTCGTTGTGCACTGACCAGGTGTGTGTAGCCCGCATAGACGGCCTGTTTAACCCTATAAGCCACTGCGCCCAATCCCGCCTCTGGTTCTCACGATCCTCTCATGACACCGTGCTCAAGTAGGTGAGATTGGGAGAGATTGCTGTGGATGCAGCTCAAGTCGCCATCCTTGCGCCCACCAGGTTATGCGGCACACAGCGGACCTTCTCGGTAACGATGGTCGCACTGTTAATTACCCTGTGAACTTTATCCCCTACCTCTTAAAAGGCTGAGATCATGTTTTGGTATGGCCGCCGGAAAATGATCTACTTACTAGCCAGAAGCTAGTATAATGTACCTTTCGACTGTAACAATATCCGATTCCTGAATCCATTAACCTTCCTCTTTTTGAAGACTGTTGTTTCTGGTACCTTGGCGTTACTCTTTCTTTAAATCCCTCATCATCCTCTCTCGTCGAATCTTTTTTAGCAGCCTTTGTAAACTTTTTCATGTCCGACGTTTACCTTTCTTACCATACCGCCTTAACCCATAATATGGCAGTTTCCAGATGATTTTTTTCCTTTTATCTTTGTACTGTCACTTTGCTTACTTTCTCAATGGGAGCATTTTAATTTTAAGTCCTTCGCATGCATTACTGCTGCTAGTCCGTTGTTTCCTTCTACTCGATCCCATAGTGTATCCATATTCTGCAATGATCGGACAATTCGCTAAGTACATTGGTGATTGCTGATAGAAGCGAACCGGTGAGCTCTATAAAGCAGTTCAGATGACGTTTCGGCCAATAAACACCATGTTCCAGTGATCGCCTCTTCGTCTTCTGAACATTGGCGATCACCATTTTTATTCCGACTTAATTTCTACTTTTACTTGCCGTGGCTGTGATCCTGCCTGATCTGGCCGGCCTCGATGATGAAACATATCGTAACTCTCCACGCGTAACGACTTGCGGCAGCGGATTTGGACTGAGGCAGATGAACAAAGACGAGGGAGACTGGAATGACCATTTCTAGCTGATTATTCGTCATTAGCCAGTCATACTCAACCCCAGGCGATGCTCCGTCCGAGGCTCGAACCCGCAACCCGTTGATCAGAAGTCCAACGCTCTAACCATTGAGCCACGGGCTCGTTGTCTTGCCGGTTTAAATCGGGAATATGGACATTCGTTGACGAGCACTCACCGGACATGCCGCATCCTCTGACTGTGTTCCTATTAGAACCTGGCTGGTCAGGACAAGGGGACTTTATGCCCCTACAAAACGAATATCTGAACTCCGTCTACCGGGAACCGCGGTCTATTTACTTGGCCTCGCTGACCCTTCTAGTCACAATCTGTATCTGAATCCCACACTATGAGGTACCATATCACAACGTTCTTCACCTATAACGATTCTACAGGTCTCATCTACCGCACGCCGACCCGAACACACTAAGGTGGACTCCTGTTATATCCCTATACCACACGTAACGCCCAGCGATGCAGCAAGAACGTCCCGTCCACCGAGATTATGTGCCCTGTTTACCAACATTTGATGCCTGAGCTTGTTACCCTTTTTAACTATTCTCACCTCAGACGCCAGTATCGTCAAATTATGCGCGTGATTTCTGCCAGCCCCGTAAGGTGACCCCAGACTTCAGATATGTTCTAGTTAACGGTTACACAATTAGTTTTCAGTCGGAAATTCAACAAGCGAGACCACTGGTTGTCAAATTTTCGATACCTCACAGGGCCTTTGGCAGAACTCGCTAACGACCTGCCCTAAAAGACTCTTAGGTCACTGGGAAATTACGCCACGCGCCTTTCCTGATTTGTCTCAGTAAATCATTATTGCATTAAAATCTAAAAATTTGTTTGGATTTACGAACACGTCTCTTTTAATTGTCATTTTTTTAACAGTTGGGTTACTCTGTTAAATCGGGCCGGCACGATTCTCATTTGTAAAATAGTGGGATCAGGAAGAGTTGCCATGGCTTGGAAAAGCAACTAAATAAAGAACCGACGATTAAAAGCTGATTACTGTCATTGATGGTCGGGTGTATTCGTAACATACTATTCTCACCACGCTTGCGCTATTTGTTTTAATCAGCAACTATTCTATTTTTTATATGATAAAGCACAACGCTCGAAAGATGGTAAACTGCCACGCACATTCTAAAGACGTTAAAATATTTGGTCGACCTGGCTGTTCGACCGTCGATTTCGACGAGGTCCACCGTATGCTCCACACCAGGTGGTGCAGGGACGGTGACTTGCGCGTGAATTAGTTTTAAGTGATAGTAGCCTTGCGCTGCAGCTACCGCACTCTCTCCTCCTCCCCCACCTGAGCCCGGTGTCAAGACAGAGTCAAGAAGACCGGAGATGGGAGAGGGCGCAGGTGGCTGGCGCGGCCGGAGCCGCCCCTGGGCGTGCCACCACACCTGGCTCGGATCCCACGGAGTGGGAGTGCCATAAAGGCCACATTAAGAAGGAGCCATTGCAACCTGACTCTCAGTCAGCCACTCCACACAAAACACACATTGGGCTGACCTCGTGGTCCGAGTTATCCCGTCAGTTGGCAACCTTCCAAGCCACGGCTTTTAGCGCACCGTGATAGTTTCAAGTGCGTCAGATTGTTTATAGTGAGGAAAATGCGCTGAGCTGTCGACTTCACTCTCTCCTCCACCCCCACAATCAGACCACTGTCCGAGCCGGTCAGTTGTCTGATGCGGAAGCGGGCGCAGCTGCTAGTGACCTCGCCTACGTGTACTACGTACACGACCTGGCCCTTCAAACACAAGCACCAGGATTTCACAGAACAGGGGGTTGAACGGCTTACATCTCACATGTGTGAGATAGCCAGAGGTCACGTTAAGAAGGAGCCATCGCAGCCTGACTCTCAGACCACCAGTCAGCCACTCCACACAACACACATTGGACTAACTGCGAGGTCTGAGTGTAATTGTCAGTTGGCAACCTTCCAACCGCGGCGATTAACGTTACCGCACTCTCTTCTCCTCCCCCACCTGAGCCCGGTCTCATGACACAGGCAAGAAGACCGGAGATGAGAAACGTCGCAGGTGGCTGGCGCGGCCGGGGCCGCCCCTAGGCGTACCACCACACCTGGCTCGGATCCCACAGAGTGGGTGTGCCATAAAGACCACATTAAGAAGGAGCCATTGCAGCCTGACTCTCAGTCCGCCAGTCAGGCACTCCACACAAAATACACATTGGGCTGACCACGTGGTCCGAGTTATCCCGTCAGTTGGCAACCTTCCAAGCCACGGCTTTTAGCGCACCGTGATAGTTTTAAGCGCGTCAGATTGTTTATAGTGAGGAACATGCGCTGAGCTTTCGACCTCACTCTCCCCCACCCCACCATCAGACACTGTCCGAGCCGGTCAGTTTCCTGATGTGGGAGTGGGCGCATTGGCTGACGGATCGGCGTACCCGTCTTCGCGCGCCACAGCACGACCTGGCCCCCATAACGCACACACCAGGATTCACAAACGCAGGGGATATGGAGCAGCCATCGCCGTCTGACTCCCAGTCCACTGGTCAGCCACTCGAAACACACAGCACATACACTGAGCCGACGGCGTGGTCTGGTGGAAGCGTCAGATTGGCAGATTTCCCAGCCACCGTTTCTAGGAAACCGTAATATAATCTGGTAAATGGTGATTGTGAGAGTGTTGTCGATGTATTGGTGTAGGTAGTGTGCGTTGATGTAGCTTAGCCTCCGGTGGTTTACCGCAGGTTGTCGTGGAGGCGCATGTGTCCTAATAGGCCCATGCGGTGTGTAAATGTGCAGGAGCAGTGAAGGCGGGCGCGTCGACTGTATGTCGGAGCCCCAGGCACTGGTTCACCAGCCGCCGTGCGATGGATTCGCAGGTGACCGACCAGGCCGATGCGTGAGTTGAAGTTGCAGGCGCAGTGTGGGCAGGAGAAATCGGTAGAGGCTGGGGGGATGTCATTCATGGTAGTGGAGGTGGCAGGTGCGCTAAGAATGGCAGGAGCCGAGGGTGTGCATAGTGTATCGGTGTTGTCGGCATTGTGGTGAATTCCGCTGTCATGGATGCGCATGTGACCAACTAGGCCCATGCGATGAGTGAATGCGTGAGGGCAGTGGAGGCGAAGATCTCTGCTGTGTGATGGTGTTCCAGGCACTGGCTCACCGGTCTCTGTACGATGTATTCGCAAGTGACCGACCAGGCCGATGCGTGAGGTGAATGTGCGGTCGCATTGAGTACAGCTTAGGAGAGATTCCCCATCGCTGATGGTGTTGGTGGTGGTAGTAGTGAAGGCGAAGGCGGTGGTGATTGCGGTCGTGGGGGTAACAGGCGATGAGTAGATGGATGTGGTCTCCATGATGGTGGGAGTAATGGAATTGATGCAAGGAGTGAGGGTGGGGGAGTCAGAAGGAGGGTTGGCAGAATTTGACGTAGAAATTGGAATTGTCGGATTGTTGGTGCATTGCGTCCGAAGATGTCCAACCAGGCCGATTCGCGCGCGGAAGATGCGTTGACAACGCGGGCATGTTGGCAGGGCCTGGGCATCGACGATGTTTGTCCGGGGCGCTGGTGACTTTCGTGCCGCTATTTTGGCCTTGGCGGCGGCGATCCGGTTGGCCTCATAGATTGCTGAACCAGTCTTCACTGATCTTCTCCATGCCGGTCTATCCTGGGTGAGGTCCTCCCAGGTCGCCAAATTGATTTGCAGTTGCTTCAGCGATTTCTTCAAAGTGTCCTTGTAGCGTCGTTTTTGACCTCCCTGCCGGCGAGAACCCGTAGCGACGTCTCCGTAGAAAAGTCGTTTGGGTAGTCGCTCGTCGTCCATTCTTACCAGGTGGCCGCTCCATCGCAGTTGCACTTGCCTCCGCATGGCATGGATCCGGGATCCTGTCTTGCCATCTCAGCTTCAGTATTCTGCGGAGGCAGCTGAGATGAAAGTGATTCAGCTTCCTGGCTTGGTTCGAGTAGACGGTCCAGGTTTCCGCTCCGTAAAGGAGTGTCGTCAAGACGACGGCCTTGTACATCTTCAGTTTGGTGTTCAGGTGAATACCGTGGCGATTCCACACGGAGGCCTGCAGCCGGCCGAAGGCCTGACTAGCTTTGGATATCCGTTGGGCAACCTCGTAATCGATTCTCGTGTTGCGCGACATCGTGCTTCCTAGGTAAGCGAAGGCTTCCACGTTTTTGAGTTGAGCACCGTTGACATTGATTCGAGGAGCATTGTATTCCGTGCTGGGTGGCGGCTGATGCATGACAACCGTTTTGGCTGTACTGATTGTTAATCCAAAATCGGCGCAGCCTTCGGTGAAGAGGTCCATGCTCCTTTGCATGTCCTCCTCCGTCACGGTGTGAAGGGCGCAGTCGTCCACGAAGAGCAAGTCATAGACTGTAGTCGTAGACACGCGCGTTGGAGCCTGCATACGCCGACTGTTGAGAAGGTGCCCGTCAGTTCTGTAGGCGATACGGATACCAGGCTGCCCATCACGGTAGGCGTCCATCAGCATAACCGAGAACATGAGACTGAAGAGGGTGGGGGCCAGTACGCAGCCCTGCTTCACTCCGTTGGTCACTGCGAATGCTTCGGATACCGTCCCGTTGTCAGTGACGCGCGCCGACATCCCGTCATGAAGCTGACGCACCACGTGCGTGAACCGCTCAGGACAACCAAATTTCTGCATGACTTGCCACAGTCCGTCACGATTCACCGTGTCAAAGGCTTTCGTTAGATCCACGAAGGTAGTGTATAGGTGAGTACGCATCTCCTGACACTTCTCTTGTAGCTGGCGGGCGGCAAAGATCATATCGGTTGTTCCGCGGTGTCGGCGGAAGCCACATTGGCTTTCTGGGAGCAGGCCCTGCTCTAGATGACCGTTAAGACGATTGAGAAGGATACGGGCGAAGATCTTCCCGGCGATGTTGAGCAACGAGATGCCTCTGTGATTATCACAGAGTTGCCGGTTCCCCTTCCGTTTGTAGAGATGGACGATGATCGCGTCTTTTAAATCCTGAGGAACTTGTCCTTGGCGCCACATCTCCTGGAAGTGTTGTGAGTTCTGCCATCAGCCGGGGCTCACCGTGCTTGTAGACTTCCGGTGGGATTGCGTTGGATCCCGGTGCTTACCGCTGGAAATCTGCTGCACGGCCCGGATGGTTTCTGGTAGGGAAGGCGGCAGATCCAGGTCATTGTTCGTGTCCACTTGAGGGAGCCGGTCAATGGCAGCATCGGAGATGGCTGATGAGCAATTAAGGACACTTCTGAAGTGCTCGGCCCAGCGCTTCAGAATTTGCGATTTCTCTGTCAGCAGTGTTGTGCCCTCAGACCTGAGTAGCGGTGCGGACCCCTTGATACACGGGCCGTAGATGGCCTTGATGGCTTTGAAAAAGTTTTTCATTTCATTCCGGTCCGCATACCCCTGGATTTCCTCAGCCTTTCGGATCATCCAGGCATCCTGCATCTCCCGCAGCCGTTGTTGTACAAGGCGCCGGCATCTGAAAAAGGCTGCTTTGGTGGCGTCAGTCCATGTAGGCTTTGGGTAGTCCATTCTTTTCCGCGAGTAAGTTGCTGATGTCGGCGTCGTTGTCGTCAAACCAGTCCTGGTGTCGACGGCGTGTGCGTCCGAGGACATCGAGGGCGGTGAACTGGATGACATTTCGCAGTTGACACCATCGTGTCTCCACGGTAGCGTTATCATCTGGAGCATGCAGGTCCTCCAGTTTCTCGGTTATTTGGTTGCTGAAATCAAAACAGTGAGCAGGCAAGTTTAATAAAAGAGTATTTAACTTACATGGCGGCCTCTTACCTTGAGGCCTTCGTCGGGGTTGCAGTTGGAGCCTCATCTGGGAGATGATGAGGCGGTGATCTTTCCAACCATCGGCATCGCGGATCGCCTTGGTTACCAGCACGTCCTGTCGATCTCGCCTCCGGACGAGAACATAGTCCAGCAGATGCCAGCGCCGCGACTGAGGGTGCATCCACGTGGCCTTCTCCCGCCTCGGAAGGCGGAAGAAGGTGTTGGACAGCAGGAGACGGTGTTCCGCACACGTGCGCAGAAGAAGGAGGCCGTTATCGTTACAGCTACCGAGACCGTGGGGACCCAGCACTCCCTGCCAGGCAGCGTGGTCCGTCCAGACGTGGGCATTGAAGTCACCAAGGACAATCAACTTGTCCTATTTCGGCATAGTCGCAGCAAGGCGTGCAGGTCCTCGTAGAATTTGTCCTTCGCCGCATCAGAGCTCGTCATTGGGGGAGCGCTGATGATGGTGGTGACCTGGTCTCCCCGAAGAGGCAGGCGGAGGCTAATCAGGCGATCATTGATACCCTGCGGCAGACAGGGCAGACGTCCAACAATGTCGTTCCGGATGGCAAAGGCAACACCAGCGTCGCGTCGCTCTGCCTTTGGCCGGCCGCTCCAGAAGAAGGTGTAGCCGGCCCCCACCTCCTCCAGCTGACCCTGCTCAGAGATTCGGGTCTCACTGAGAGCAGCAATGTCCACCTTGTAGCGCGCCAGTTCCCGAGCGACAAGCGCCGTCCTCCGTTCCGGCCGGTTGCTCCTAGGATTGTCTAAAAGGGAACGAACATTCCAGGCTGCTAGTGTTAGTGGACACACCCGAGCAGCCTGGAGAGTATGGCGAGGGGGGTGGGGACGGGTTGTATTGTTGTTTGTTTGAGTTTTACGACCGCGTAGTTTGCGATCTGCGAGCCGCGGCCGGCTGCAGAAGACGTGAGACCCAGCATTTTTTTAGGGCACATTTTCTAGCCCCTTCCTCCGCGAGGAGGCAAGCAGTGCTATCCCTAAATAGGGCTGCTCGGACATCCCAGACGGCTACCGAACTCCACTATGGGTCACGGATTTGTTTTAGTGGGAGAACGACCCGAGTTAGTCTGGGCCGCCTACGGGGTTGCTGTCGCCCCCACCGTAGGACTTTTTGAGAGGGGGAGGTGGGAAGTTTGGGAGTCAGACATACCGAGTGTGGAGGCACACACAACACCGGAGACCCTCACCTGGTTTAGCCCGCCGGTCGTGACGGTTTCCCGGGGTGTGGCCGCTGGGAAGAACCCAACTTCGAGGAGCCACAGGTGAGAGTTGGGTACCAGTTAGAGGCGGCCACAGGAGCATTCACCACCTGTACGAGACAAATGGAGTGACCAAATGCAAGCTGTGTGGTGTTACCCCTAACTAGTACCCCTACACCCCTTGGTCGACCTAATAGGATGATGTCTTTCCACTAAAAACATGAATAAATTGCTCCTGTACCTTTGGGTTCATTCCTTCTGCGCCTGACCTCATATTGTGGAAATTAAGTCATTTGAATTCACCTTTGGAGTATATTTTTTTACGTTCAGACTATCAAGCCCTTTCAGTGTTCATTTAGAACGCCAATTGTTTGAAAATGGGCCTTTTAGTTTCAAGTGGTGTTTCGTTTGCGCTATCTTCCAGCCGCTGCTCTCCTGACGGTGTTCCCCTGAATGCTTCCTCCCCATCCAACCCTGTCCAACCAACGCAAGCCGACGGAAGCTTGCAGAACCAAGTTCCAGAGCATTCCTGTGCAGACATTTTACTGCATAGTATCCTTGGCTCCAAGGTGAATGCTGCCAGCTCTTCGCCAGCAGACGTTGCTGTCTCCTCGGTGTCATCGTTAGCACGCGGTGGTGAGGAACCGACCTCGAAAGGTCCCTCTGTACTCACAACGGCTCCTGCTGTTACTCAAGCGGTAGACTATCTCCCAGCCGGCTCTGACGCACTTTCCAACTACAACTCCACCGCATGCCCTGCGGCAGTTCCTCATAATACCCAACTAATCGCCTCGCTGGTAGATTCCAGACGGGGGCAGGATTCTCACCGTAAGAGCCGATTTCCACCTTTTTATTTATTTTGTTTGATACAAAATACTGGCAGCAGAGGTACTGGCTAATAAGCCGGACACGCGTGTTTCGATTGTTTTCTGCCAGATGTTCAGCTCATCGCTGCCCCCACCCCCAACGTTCCCCATGTGCTTTCTGGTAGATTAGCCGGTTGTGAAATGTTACGATAGCTTGGAGTTAATCGTTTGGAATGAAACCTTGAAGGCTCACTGCGAGAGTTTATATGCATATTTGCGTTGAACTCCATCAGCTACAACTGGATAACAGCGTAATATTCCTAAACTGACACCACAAAGAGTACTATACACACGTAGTGCAGGACTTACCATTTTGTCGGCGTAGGGTTTCACCTCAAATATGCATATCAACGTTCAGACTAAGTCGATAAAGGTTCAATCTAACTGATTTACTCCAAATTAGATATTAATTCCTGAAGAAAGTAAAAAAAGCTGAAACCGTATTATTTATGAATCTCGGAGTTTGTTCCTAATCGTTTTTCGCGTAGGTTTTTTCGCCTCTTCGAAGCCGGCCTCGCCGTAACTGACTAGGCAGTTAGGCCATGGAAACAGCGGCGCTTTTGGTGGTAGTTACTACTTGCAATTGCTGCTTACTGTCTGCACCTCTGTGCGAACACAGAATGTGATTGCATTGCTAGGCCAAGTGGGCTTTACTCGGTTTTACCCATCTCCCGATCCGGCAACTGCCTACACACAACGTCCTAGGTTGTAGATAATTAACCATCTTACCAGCAACTTTTTATGTCTGACGGTAGCACTTGAGCTGAGTTAAAACCAGGAAGTCTGCACTCGCACCCTGCTTATCCCCATTTCAACTCGGCCTTTAATGAAAGATGAAGTTTTTCAAACCTGCACTGACTACTGAACGGGATTAAACCAATTTGTCGCCCCCTTTTGGAGGACAAAACCTTTTTCAATCCAATTTTTTAAGCTCGGAATGTTGAGGGGTGCAGCATTGTAAACCACGATTAGCGTACTTCGTGATAAGAGAGTTTTTGTTCAATTTTTTTTTAACGTCGGCCTGCTAACGACCAAGAATCTCGTGAAAATAATGTTTACCTAATGATTTTAGGCCAAATTTTCACCGGACTTCAACGTTTTTTTAACTGTCCTGACCTCTACTGAAGTAAGGTTTCTGAACCGGTTTACTCCACTCTTTCTTTACCCTTTAAACGCTGGGGTTGACGCTTCGTGTCCCCCGGTGCCTGTTAGCTGAAAAAAGTATATAATTTAACCTCCAGCTGGCCATTTCCGCGGGTTAATGTACGATTTTAAGTTCATGCGTTTTGGACTTGATTAGCCTAGATGAAACTCAAATCTCGGGGTAGAACGCCGTTTCCTTCCTAGTTACCCACAGGTACTACATGGTATTAAAGACCCTTCATAATCGCGATATCGTTTTCATATGCCTCAACACTGCTCCTTCATCTGTACCACGATTTTCAACTTCGATTTTGCATACAGCAATATAAGTCAACCTATTGCGCAGCTTAAAACCCACACTTCGGTAGGACATATAGCATCTAGCAAAGGAAAACTGCTTTGGTGAGGAGAGAATGGACGCTCGGAGGGTAGTTTGCACTGCATTTAAAATGATACAGGAAGGTCACTGATAGTGACTGGATGTCATGTTTAGAGTTCTGTTTAATTTCAACGATCTGGCCTGATTTATGAACGCACCACGGCAGGCGTGAGCATCGCTACGAGCAATTACTAATTGAAAAGTATGATCTACTAAAGACAAGGAAGATCGAAATAGTCATTTCTGGCATCGTTCACCCGTCATATCCTAACCTGGCGTTCACCGATGTAGCCCGACTGCAGGCGAGAGATTAGCATTTCCGTTTACCTTGGGGCCCGGAATATACAACCATCGCAGGCGGTCACATAGTTGCAGGTGATGAGTAGTTATAGAGGCTGGAACACAATCTTTTGTCTATTTGCCGCCACCTTCCAAACCTAATCAAGCATTCCAGCTAGTGCAGTACAGGCTTCCATTGTTTTCCTACAACTTCCATGAATGTAAAAACAAACCAGCTGTGCGTCCTGCACCCTTGATTACACCCCCTGTAGAAAACCTAACGTTATATTTTCCTTCATTGCAGGGTAGCTTTGTGTGACGTCTGCTGATTTGTCATCACCTTAGCTTTCGAGGAATGCCTTTTTCACCCGTTCATACCTTTTGCCATTTTATTAAATATAACTGTTTCCATCTGTTTATTTCAGCTTCCTCTGTGAATGACGATGAAAAGTATTCCGACGACAGGTGAGACGGCGCCTTCAGGCCCTTATTTTTAAAACTTTCACACTTCCAGGAAGGCATATGCCGAAAAATGAGTCGAAAACTAGTGTCTTGCTTTACTTGTCATAATGTCGTCTTTCTACTGAGTTGGGCTGAATACTTTCTTCAGGTCGATGGTAATCGAAACGATCGGAAATAAACGAGCAAGAATTACCATTTTTCGCATTATCTCCCATTTCTTCCTAGCCTTACTTCAATCAACATCTTCTTGAGGCTTAGTAGTTGCTTTTCTGTTTTTTTTCGATCGTCTATAACACCAGGATTTTCCGCTATCTCACATCAGGAACGCTAGTCCATTAATTTGAATGTATGGATATCCATCTAACCAGCATTTCTCATCTCGCATGAACCCAGTTTCCCCTCCGAGACGCACAACACTCCAAACCCTTGGGTCTCTGAGGCCATCGAAGATGCTGCCCCGCCAACCGAGGATGACGTTTCCGAGTCCGTTGGATGCCTAAACGTGCTATCTCCCGAGGTGCCTTTCCCTCGAAACGAGCCTAGCAGTGGACAAGACACGGGACGCTCTCTTGATGGTTGTTTTTCTTCGAGCAACTACAATAAAGGTCCCACTACGTCTTGTCGGCCCTCAAATGGATCTCAAGCTCGGTATGCCACCAATGAGGGTGATTCTGACATTGACTCGGAGGTAAGATGACTACCGGTGCATCGGCTGTTGGTTGGCGTTGTCTCATGTCGTTTTCTTTTCAGTCGTCAGTTTATGCTTCTACCAGCGTATTTAACAACCTTTTGCCTGTTACTTGCTTAATTTTCTATCCTGTTTTAGTGACCAATCAGACTGCCTTCTGTCTCAGTCTCTTGTATATATAAGTAAGGTATCGAACCACGTTAACATCCTCTAACGCAATTCTAACGTCACCGCGAAATACGATCTCCATATTTTTATCATCGCATTAACCACGTGCTATATTCAAATGAATAATAGTTACAGACAAAGACAGGAAAGACTGCAGTCGTGCTTCAAGGGAAGCAGTGAAGTCAGCCTCCGGGACACTCACTTTATTTTTCGGTGATTTTGGAGCAGTACAGAAGTCCATCGTCTGCTAAAATCAGGGGATAATAAGGAATGGGTGGCGCTTGCCGAATTTCGCCGTGTGCGTCATTGGCTTATAACTGAGACGTGTACCGTCCAGTAGTACTAACAAATGCGCACGCACTCCTCATCTAACATCTGAATCTTTCCCGTTTTTGTGTTATTCCCTGCATTCCTTCGAGAATTCCTCCCTCCGCGCGTCCACGATCTTTCTGTTGTATGCCATGGTGATTTTGGCCAACGCTTCTTCTCCACCTGTTCACATATACACATTTTGGGTTACTTATCTTGGTTTTGGCCTAATGCAATTTTTTAGCTCATGTTTTATGTTCCTTCGACCTATTTTGCGGTGTACTGGAGGGCAGTGGGAACTGGGTGGCCATGCGATCTAACTTCACTTGAAACCAACCCACCTAGACTACAGTAGATTCCCAATCTCATGAAATGTCGACTGAAATTCGGTAACGCGTATTCGATTCGAACAAATTACCTAAGTAGGGTTGTTATATTGACTATCTTACTGGCTATTTCCAAGATATTTCTGTGGCCTTTTGAACGAACTTATTTATGACCACTTGCCAAAAAGTATACTCTGTAAAAAAATGGCTACCCAAGTAGGATGCATTTTGTAATATGTATTTCATAATTGAAGAAAGGGTATCTTTTTGTTTTAAAAAGTGGCTAATTATGAGGTTTTTTAAGACCGTGAAATGTTCATTCACAATACATTGTATCCGTTAAGTTATTAATGTTGTCTGTAATATATGCACCACAATCCACATCTATTGCAAAATATTATGAGAAATGTATGACCCCTTCCTCATAGCGTAGCGAAATGCAGGATTTCACTTACACAGAATATATACAGCATGTAGTTTGGAAACCTGGAATGCAAGTGTGACGACCGGTAGGGTTCCAAATTATTCGGCAATTTAGAAACTTTTTAAAACTGAAAGTTACCCTTTCTTGAAGCGTTAAATTTGAAGAAGACGCAAATTGCTCACGAACGAGTGTAATAAAGAGTATTTTATGCCTGGTTTCTATGAGGTATATTTGAATTTATAATGACAGTAAAAATAAGTGAGAAAACATACATACTACTCAAGTAGCCATTTATTACAGATTAAGATCTTTGCAGGTTGTCAGAGGGAAGCTCGTTCTAAAGGCTGCATCCTGCTGTGACAGCAATATCTTGGAATTAGGTTGCAAGATAAACAATCTAACAATCCTTTTTAAGTTATTTGGAAAGCAAGCCTTGTATGTCCGCCTAGATAGGAAAGGGAATAGAAAACGCCCGTAATAAATGTGAATTTGTGCGAAATTCCGGGAAATTTGGTTTATGGTAAGGGCTAAGTTTATGGTTAGGGTTAGGTTCAGGATTATGCTAAGGGTTAAGGTTTGGGTTCGTGTTACCTGTAGGTTTAGATTAGGTTTATGGTTTAGTTTTATGTTAGGGTTATTGTTAGCGTTAAGACACGGGAATATTTACGCTTCGCGAGGTTTATCGCAAGACCACCTGTTTTAAGTGGGCGGGGCGGTTTCTATTCCCGTGTCTTGTTTAGGCGGCCATACAAGGCTTCGTAACTGGTAATTTTTGAATCAAAAACACATTTCAGAATTTTGGTCGACATTTCATGAGATAGGGAATCTACTGTAAGTTTCTGATCCGTGTCAAAGTTGCTTTTTCGCCTCCCCCTCTCCCTGCAAATCACTGGAAACTGCCGCCATACAATGCATTAACCTGTTCTGTCGATCTTCACGTTTGCCAGCTCACTCATATAAGCTGTCACAGCTGACCTATTAACGCAACGTGGAGGCGCGTATTGTCTCGACCCAACGCCTTGACTGAACTTGCGATCAGTATGTGTCCGGTAGCTTTGTGTATGTAGAAGTACCTAACATCGGTACTCTGACACAATCCAAAAACCCATGAACCATCAATGCATGAGCCCGGGTTCTGATAATTCTGTACTGGATCACCATCATTTTCTTCGACAGGTGCATCTGAACCTAAAATACGGCCACGATTGTACATACGGCGCTCTGTAAATCTGGTGTCGTCCATTTGCATTGGATTTTCCCATCTTATATTCAGCTTTCCTCTCCTAGCGACAAACACCGTTTCGGACAGATTTCCTGACAGTAATTAAACCAGTCAACCTCAGTATTTGAGGATCTAGCAATAATTCTTAGAACCTCTTCCAGTGGCATTCTGTAGCCTAGCTCTAAAATTTAACAGCTTCAAATTACAGTTGGAGTCTTCCGTTAAAGTCACAATACTGGAGGAATTCGTTTCCCCTTCTTACTGATCGAACAGACTGGCAACCCTTTCTTCTGCACCTCCATAGTGGCGCATTCTGTCCGCAGACCTTTTCGGGAACATGACCGACCCATTGCGGCAAAATTTTTCCTCCGCTAAAAGACCGTGTCTGAGGCGACATCTTGGCGCCACTTCTTCACTATGCACCACTTCAGTATAAAACTCGTACCGACATTTTGAAGTGTTTGCCGGAGTAGGAGCCAAAAATGAAGGTAGGAGTCATGCCATAGTAAAAATAGTAATAATCTTCTCCAACGGAGTTTAATTCGTCGCTGTTGATATTTCATGATGTGTGCCTTTGTACTTTTTACGAAAACTAAAAACTTATTCACAACTGTTAGCGGTTGCGTAAATGTCGATCCTTCGCTTATGCGCACGTCGCCTTCCCAAAGATGCTAGCTTACCCCTTTTCTTACAGTCAAAACCGTAAAATAGAAGTTTGTTTTGTTAGCTTCTCCCTAACTTTGACCAGTTTTATACATCGACCTTCCAAAGTTGACTTCCTGTGGCCGTTGTGGTTAATATCGTCTCTGTCTTCCGGTGGCAAAGCTTCTTGAAGCTTGTTACTCACCCAATTCTCATAATGAAATTGCTTTTGGAAATTTAATTACAGCAATTTCTCCCTCACTTCGTACACCAGCTTCACCGCCCTTACAATCTTTTCGTCTGCTCTTCCTCTTTTTGCTATCCACCATCTCCCTTTTATACCTAAACTGCAGGTGACAGACTACACCGTGACCTCATCTCGTGTTGACGGCTGTGACTACATGGAATCCGTAAAGCGGATCAAATGATGCGTCCTTTCACTCTGACAGAGGCCGCCAACCCCCCACTTCCGCCACCTCTGGCGAATTAACGCACGAAAAGAATACTGGTGGGTGGACGGTGTGTGCTCAAGGGGATTTCTAACTAATGATTCGTTCCTTTTACTCGCCCTGTCTTACTTTTAAGACGACTAACTTTGACCCTACATGTATTCTCCATTACTGTTTTGGCTGTGCCAATTATTACTGCAGCATGTAGACCAGACTATCCCGCCCGGCCAGAACGGCCCCATTCGTTACCCCTCACTGCCTGCGTCAATCTTGCACAGTTTTATTTTGGAAAAATGTGAATTTCTTGTAAGTTATTATCGTTCATGCAGTCTTTTCGGTTTATTGTTTACTTCCATGACTGCCACCTGTAAAGGCAGACTCCGATGTAAATGCGTAGAATGTCGCTGTTGGCAGCCTTAGCCTTTCGCATAGACCATTTTCGAATTACATTTATTGGCAGGTCATGATTAAAAATTCCAGAAGGGGCTAAGGGTTAAGAGGACTAGCGTTATGGTTAGGGTTGGGCTTAAGAGTAGAACAGGAGACCAGCTCAAGGCAAGGCCATCCGGCGGGGTAAGGAGGTACGTATACTTGTGTCATACCCAATTATTCGTACCTTTAAATGTCGCATCACTGAATTGCAAACTTTTCTTTAGGTGAAATCATTTTATTGAATTTCTGGTCGATTCATAGCATTCGCTTTCACTAGGTGGCCAGTCGCCTTCCGTGTTTTACCCTCGTTCACCTCTCCGTGTTACATTTACACAGATGTTCACGTCCGTCGTATTCGACGAGCTCCACCACTGCCTAATGGAGCGGACTGCATTTCACGCACGTGGCACAGGCTCATTTCACACCCGCTCCTAACCCCGGTCTTTTCGACCCTGTCTTGTCGTTGGGCTCTGATGGGTGAGAGTGTGTGATATATGCTGTGAAAGTCTACTATCGCCATAAACTAATTCATTTGCGTGTCACCGTCCCTGCTTCCACCATGCGGTGGGGCCCGCGCCGGACATCGTCGTAAACCACGGCTGAATTTTCGATTGTCTGACTTCAACGAAAGGTTTCGGATCGCACATGAGTGAGGGTGCCGTCTATGTCTGGCTCTTACTCCGGGGCAGGACCGATATATCCCGGCTGAATTTTCGATTGTCTGACTTCAACGAGGGGTTTCGGATCGCACATGAGTGAGGGTGCCGTCTATGTGTGGCCCTCACTCCGGGTTAGAACCGATATATCCCGTCACTTGGTCACTAGACTCTTAGCTTGTTCCGATTACACCGAGATACCTAAATGTCGAATTCGAGTTTTATCGATTTCACTCTATCCTTTTCGCTGTCACTGTGGCTAACCTGAGGTAAATTTGCCATTTGATGCTTCACCTACGGGCCTGAATTTCACGTATGTTAGAGGAGCTTTGAAGACCATTGCCTCACGGCAGTAGATACTTGGGTTCTCCTTTTAACCGTCAACTTCGTTCGTCAGAACTGAGAAGTTTCGTGACATTCACAGACACGTCAGTTTTGTTACTGACGTGTTTGCACAAGTGGTCTGTCCGCCAGCTGGTGCTGAGGTTTGGCTTGGCGGCGTAGGTGGTTTATGCCTCAGCTCAACGTTCGCCATTAGCCAATTCGACCGGCTACACGGCCGGTTTTTGCGGGCGGGGCGACATGCATGCACGCGCAGGCTAGTTCATCCATCGCTCTAGCGACGGCCGACACTGGGGCCCCAGAGACATGTGCGTACGCGTTGCGCGCCTAGTTACCCACCCTTTCAGCACGAGAGCTCTCTCTGCGACCTATAGGCCACTCGGCGCAAAAGTGGATTTAAGTCACACGTGCTGCGCATCCGCCGTTGTTACGCTTGTTGCGGTTTGCCGCGCTGGTGTCGGGACATGCGTCATCGAACCAGGTCGAGCCCACATCGTCATCACGATGCCGGGGCCAGATGCCGCGCGCGCACACTCGTGGATGGCAGAACTGGGTTGGCAAGCCTACAGCCTGCGAGTAGGAACACCCTCCTGGTTTATGACGTCATCGCTGCAGGAATTTTGGCACAGAGGTCTGTGTGTGTGGGTTTGATTGTGGGGGTGGGGGAGAGAGTGAGGTCGACGGCTCAGCGCATGCTCCTCACTATAAACAATCTGACGCACTTGAAACTATAACGGAGCGCTAAAAGCCGTGGCTTGTAAGGTTGCCAACTGACGGGGTAACTCGGACCGCGTGGTCAGCCCAAAGTGTGTTTTTGTGTGGAGTGGCTGACTGGTGGACTGAGAGTCAGGCTGCAATGGCTCCTTCTTAATGTGGCCTTTATGGCACTCCCACTCCGGGGAATCCGAGCCAGGTGTGGTTGTACGCCCAGAGGCGGCGCCGGTCGCGCCAGCCACCTGCGCCCTCTGCCATCTCCGGTCTTCTTCACTCTGTTATAACACCGGGCTCAGGTGGGGAGGATGAGAGAGTGCGGTAGATGCATCGCAAGTCTACTATCACTTTAAACTAAATCATGCGCAAGTCACCATCCTTGCATCACCGTTCCGTGAAGCATACGGTGGACATCGTCGGACTACGACGGTCGAATTGTCGTGTATGTTTGTGCCACCTAATGATGATAGTGGGAACGGGTCGGTTAGTGGGGGTTGGTATGTCGCGATTCTTCGTAGCTCTAACAGAATTCACCCAGCGACTCACCACATCTCCCCACGAGGATGGTCGCTTCCGTCGATAAAAATGTTTCCCCTCAAAGCTTTGTTCAAAGCTGGCAGGATTAGCTTGATGTAGGAGTTTTTAAGGGTAGGTCACAGATTACTCCGCTCCTATCGTGGAGATGGCCGAGGTAGCCCAGCAGATAAGGCGGTAAGGATTACTAAAAGGGCCCCTAACGAGGCTACTGGAATAGAAACCGCCCTGATATACAGGTGGCGTTGAGCTTAATTTTAAGGCAATTAACGGTTAAGGCTAGTTTTAGGATAACAGTTGAGAGTGGAATTCGGTTTTTGTGTAGGATGAGGTTTAAGACGGGGGCAATGGTCAAGTTTTGTGTTAGGGTTAGGACAGGAATGTTCACCTTTCCTGGAAGTTTGCGCAGGGTCACCTTGGCAACCAACGCGCAAGGCAGAGTGGCTGTACGTCCGCCTCCAGTGGCGAAACCTCAGGTTGTGAGTCTTGCGTTCCTAGTCTGCTAACAAAATCCGGCTGAATCTCACGGGAAAATCGAGAAGCACTCAGTGGGTATAGTTCCGGATATTTATCAAGGTTAGCCTGTTCTTGAGTTCGATTATGGCATGTGAGAGCAATTTGAATACAGCATCTAACATTAAGAAAAATCAGATAATGTTAGGTGGACTTGATTGAAGCGTCCCAAGAGATTATTTTTGGTGATATGTGGCACATGATACATTCATAAAATATGATTGAGCTATTCGTCGGTTGAAACGTAAGGACAGTAAAAAAATAGTATGTGCATTATGACATCATAATGTAATCTACTCTTCTTTTCGGTGAAATCCCAGCATGTCTCCGAGGCTCAAATTTTTAGCGGGGTTAGGATTATGATTAGCTAGGGGTAATAGTTTTATCCGTTAAAATGAACTGCAAGCGATCAGAACTTCGAAATAAGAAACTGCGTGAGGGCTCCCTGTAAAACACGGGAATAGGAACACCCCTCGTAAAACAGATGATCGTGTGCTGAAATCCCGTGTCCTAACGCCAACATTAACCCTAATCTTCCCGAAATTTAGCACAGGGATACCTCTATTACGCAGACGGGGTTCCTACAACTGTGTCCTACCGAATTCCTTAGCAGGCCGGATGAAATGAATTAGTCTTACCTAATGACAGTAATCGACTTGCTTGCTCAGCCGGGCTGTGAAAAGTCAACCGGTAAGACAGGGGTAAGGAATGCCCGGTTGTACGGATGCCGTTGCGCGAAATTCCAGGCGGGGCAAATGTTTCCAGGTCATAACGCAAAACTTGAGTGTAACGCTATCTTTCAGTCAAATATTAACCCTAAAGTTAAACTTAACGTTACCGCAACCCTAACTCTAAACTTGGCTTTACCACTAACCACGACCTCCCTGGAAGCTAACAAAAAGCCTCGGAATAGAGGGAGTATATTCCCATGTTTTATCGATTAGCCGTTTCTGAGGCAGCGCTACCTCATTAGGTATGCACTACAGTTGCATATTTACATGTCTGAAAATTCCTACAGCAAATCGGTTCCATAAGAAGACAGAATGGCAAACGGCCCGTGGGGATTTCTTCGTTCGCCAGATATTTGACTTTCCATTTTCACATCAATGTTGTTGTTGCTGGCACCGTGTGTTGAGGTGACAACTTGGTGTTTTGTCGTCGCAGGGGACAGGCAGGGGCATTCCTGGAGATTTTAACCCATTGACAGAGTTGGACTTCAGCGAAAAAAACGTTAAGTTAGGCTAACTTTGAGAATTTACTCACGAGACAGAAGATGACGAGGTCAGATTGTGAGTTAAGGGCGGTGCATTTCGTCTTTTTTCAACCGGAATTGGCTTACTAGCTCTGTAGTGAATTTGGCAGGTCAAACCCAAACTTGAGGATCAACGATGGGCTGAGTCTATGAACGCATGCTGCAGGACCCCTATGATGGTGCTTTGCTGGTGTCCTTTCGTAACTGCCGGATGACCACTTTTGTTTTCAAGCTTGTATTGCACATTTTTTGAAGACCTGCATATTCTTTGGTTATATTTTATGTATCTTTTGAGAGCATGTGACCGGCTTCCTCGTTATAATTGATGCGTCTGCCACACTCTTGTACCCCTACTTTTTTTGCGATTCATTTATGTTTAAGAAAATCCATTTGAAAGTTCACAGCAGCCACGGGATTTGTAATGTAAATACAGTATTTAGAGAGGATACCGATGGGAAATGAGCAGTGAGACTTGTGTTTGAATATCTACTGATGGTCAAAACAACTTCGACAAACGGAAGGTAGTAAGTCCTCTGCACACTTCAACAACGGGTACTTGTAATCGGGGGTTGTGGTCCACGAGCATGGCTAGAAGTGTCCAGGATGAACGTTTTTCGACACCTCTAGCTCGTCGGAAGAGAAGGGAAGCTTTACAGGTGGATAACGGAGAGGCTAAATAAAAGTCAAGTTTCCTCATTTCGAAATTTTTCCAACGATTTAATTTGAGAATTCTTTCTTTTGCTGTGAGATATAGAAACTAATCGTTCGACGCAACCATCCACAGAACTGAAGCCTAAAACAAATGCCAAAATCGAGCTTGCACCCTCGGAGGACCAAAGCTAACGTTTGATGGTGGTACGCAGGCTTCGGAAATTATATCATACTGAAAACTGGCAAATCAGTCACAAAATATGGCTCTTGTCGTACAGTCGAAAAAAATGCATCGAAAGGCATCAGTTTCCCTCATCCGTTTTTGAAGAAACAAAAGGGCCTAACTCTTTTAGGTGGCGGTGCTTGATAGACCGTTTGACGTGCTATAGACTAGAAGGTGCACCGTCTGACTGGAACTCTGAACCACGCCCTTTAGGCACTTTTGCCTCCAGACTAGAACTTGAGAATTTTACTTACTTTATTCGAGTAAATAACCAATGCTAATGAGACTCCATCTCAATATGCCTTCAGGGATTCATCGACCGGGCTGGGTGACTTTTTATCCCCGTATCTTAGCCGATCGGAAATAGGTCCACATTAGCTACTGGATTAGTGCATGGGCGTCTGTCATTGGATGGTAAGCAGGATTTATGTGGCCCCCATACAGGACATGAGAATATGGACCACCCACAATACAGGCTTCTTTGTACCGAATTCCAGGGAACATGGAGTTTGGCTTATAGTTGGGGCTAGGTTCAGTATTAGGTTTAAGGGTGGAGATAAGGCTAGCGTTAAAGCAAGTTAGGGTTAAGATTAGGGTTAGGGTTTAAGGTAGGGCTGGAGCTAAGATTGGGGCTACGGTGTAGGTTTATGTTAGATCTAGTGTTAGGGGTGAGAAAGCATTTGAGACGGTGAATCGCGATGGACTGTGGAAAATTCCTGTATAAATTAGGTTGTTCTTATCGGTTCACGCAAATACCGCGTCAGCTCCAGGAAAGGATAATGGTGTGCGTCACTGACAACGAAACCGTCTCTGAAGCGTTCATAATGGCCAACGGAATGAAGCAGGGCTGCCTACTGGCTTCCATCCTCTTTATTTTCAGGTTCTCTGCCATGCTGATGGAGACCTATCGTTACGAGCGCCGTGGGATCCGTACCGCATGCAGAACTGACGAACACCTTCTCAATATCCGGCATACGCAAGCCCCGACGCCTGTGTCTATGACTACTGTCCAAAACCCGCTCTCCGTGGACCACTGTGCCTTCAATACCGCGATGGAAGAGGAAATACAAAGGAACATAAACCTCTTTACCGCCGGCTGTGCCAATCCTGGCCTAACACGCAACACGCACAGAGTGGTGGTTATACATGAACCCTCACCCAACCTGAAACACAGTGTTTGTCGAATCAGTGGCAACGGCACCCAACAGAAAACCATGAACAACTGCGCTTATCGTGGAAGCACACTATCACGCATCACCAGAATTGATGAAGAGGTTGCTCAATGGATCTCCAGAGTCAGCCAGGCATTCAGTCGGATGAAAGCCTTCGTGTTGACTCACCACGTCCTTCAACTTAGCACCAAACTGAAGGTGTACAGGGCCGTCGTCTTACCAACACTTTTTCTACTAAAATAAAGCCAGGAACCTGAATCACTTCCATCTCAGCTACCTCCGCAGAATGCGAAGCTGAGATAGCAAGACAGGATGCCGGATACGGAAGTCCTGGAGTGGACTGGAATCCTCAGCGTTCACGCTATGGTAAGGCAAGTGCAACTGCGATAGAGCAGCCATCTGGTGAGAATGAACGACAAGCGACTACCCAAAATGAATTTTCTACACATATGTCGCTACGGGCGCTAGCTGCCTGGGAGGACAAAATGATGCTACAAGGACACGTTTAAGAACTCTCTGGAGCGACTGAAAATCAACCCGGCAACCTGGGAGGACCTCGCCCAAGGGCCAAACGACCCGGAGAAGAGCAGTGAGGAATGACACAGTAATCAACGAAGCCAACTGGATTGCCCTTGCTAAGGTCAAAGGGATGGCACGCATTTCACAAGCGCTTAGGATCGACACCGTAAATGTCAATGCTCTCCCAACATGCCCAAAATAATCACGCACCTTCCGTGCACGCATCGGCCTGGTCAGACATCTTCGGATGCACTGCAATCACAATCCGACAATATCAACTTTCTGTGTCAGCAAAACATCCCTTCTGCCAACCCTGCTGCGAACGCAAGAATGCTGGTGTCCCACTGCCCTCGATCCCCAGCAAAATCCTCCCTCTCTCAATTTCCACGTTGATCACAGTGACGATCACCACTAGCCCAACTACCTCATTCCCACCACAAGCGAGATCACCTCCGACTATCACCCATCTGCTACATCCACCACCACCGCCCCCACTACCAGAGATGGGGAATCCGTTCGAGCCTGTCCTCATAGCGATCACGCATTCACCTCACTCATCGGCCTGGTAGGTCACTTATAAATCCATCGTTCAGAGACTGGTGAACCAGCGCATGGAGCACTACAGAAACAGCAGAGACCGCTGCCTCCACTGCCTTCACTGTATTTGCGCATTTACTCTCGGCATGGGCCTATTCGGTCATATGCACATCCATGATAGCGGAGTTGACCGTGATGTCGACGCACCTAACAAATCTTGCACAGACATCAATACTACCATCCGCAGCCCTCCCATGCGCGCGACCATCACCATCCCCACCACTAACAACAAAAGTAGCAACACTACTACCACTGATATAGTATCTCTCGACCTGTCCTGTCCTCACTGCCACTGCACCTTCACCTCAGCCATCGGCCTAGTCGGTCACTTTTGAATCCATCGCACGGAGACTGGTGTACCACTGCCTGTATTCCCGACATACAGCCACTGCGTCCCACCTCTATTGTTCATACTGCCCACACACCTTCATTCACCCAATGGACCTACATGGCCACATTCGTCTTCACGAAAATCTGCGGTAACTAACCACAGGCCCACCCCAATATTCACACAGTCTCTCTATCAACGCATGCATCAGACTTGCCCTCCGCTATCACCACCCAACATCATCACCTCTCACGGAAGTGAGCAGTGTGCTCACTGGTTACTCTCCAGGTGGCTTCTCAACTAAATGGGAGTTCTGTGCCGCCATTACAAGGATATGCGCAAATCCTGGACACGTATATGCTGTGACTAGGTGATGTGTAATAAGTATTTGGCACGGAGGCCCCGGCTGTGTGAGCTGGTATCCGAACTGCCATGCCTATCCTCTTACAGTGTTAAAATCCTGGCCAAGTTCGGGTCGTGACCAGGTGGCGTGTGATGCACGTGTATGGCACCGGGGTGTAGGGGGTACTAGTTAGGGGAGGCACCACACAGGTGGCAGTAGGTCGTTCCCTTTGTCTCGTGCACGTGATGAATGCTCCTGTGGCCGCCTATAATTGTTACCCAACACTCACCTGTGGTTCCTTTAAGCTGGGCACCGACCAGCGGCTACACCCCGGGTAACCGTCACGACCGGTGGGCTAAACAAGGTGAGGGTCTCCGGTGTTGTGTGCGTCTCCACACCCGGTATATCTGCTCCTATGCCCTGCTCTTCCTCCCTCTACCCTCTTCCCTGCCCAGCCCCTCTCCTTTACTCCCCTCCCCCTTCCTTTCTCTCACCCTTCCCCTGCCCCTCACAGTCGAAAAATTCGTACGGTGGGCGTGACAGCAATCATGTAGGCGGCCCAGACCAATCGGTCGTTCTCTCCATAACCCTAATCATGACTCATAGGGAAGTTCGGTAACCGCCTGTGATGATTTTGCAGCCCTATTTAGGGACAACACTGCTTACCCCTCGCTGCAGTTGACCCTGGCTCACAGACTGCAATTAATGTGGTCAAAAATCTTTAAACATAACAATAACTCCCCTCCTAATCCTCCCCATCGTACCCTCCGGGCTGCTCGAGCGAACTCACTCAATCTAGCAACCTGTTATGTTCGATCCATTTAAGGCAGGGTTCGGTAAACTTTTCGGACTACTAGGCCATTTCAGGAGGTCAAGAATGCACACTAGGCCAGAAGAAACAAGGTGTCCAAGGAACCGTTTATTATTCAAAAATGCAGTATGATCAATGGGAAACATGATGTTGCATGCTCTTAGAAACAGATACAATAAGCAGGTTCTAATGATGAGCAGTTCAGCAACAGAATGTCATTAAGGTGATTGTCAGTAAACTGAGAGTGCAGCTTATTCTTACAAAACTTCATTTTGGAGAACAGCTGCTTGCACGAATAAGTGCTGCCAAAAATTGCGATTACACGCTTGCCACGGGCTAACAACATTGGAAACGGAGCATGTGGCAGCTGACGGTAGAAGTCAATGAGATTAGTGCAAGAAGTAAACTCGGACAAGAGAACGTCCAAAGCATGCAGCTCAATCAACTCCAATTGCACATCAGAGGGGGCGTCGTCATAGGGAAAGTCAAAACGCGCGCTGACAATCTTGAACTCTTGCGAATGAGAACGCACATCAGTGAAGTGGTAAGAAAATTAATTCCGCAGGGTTGACAGCACACTGATGCATTCTTTGGTGTCAGAGAGGGCTGCATCATACAGGGCGGGGTGCGGGAAATGTACATAGTTGCCCTTATACAGCTGTTTCTCCCATAGAATCAGCTTTGCTTCGAATGCCCGCACGTGGGCTTCCATGTTCGTGATGAGCACATCACGTCCTTGAAGCTTCAGGTTAAGTTCGTTAAGGTGAGAGCTGATATCAGCGAGGAAGCCGAACCGAGAGAGCCAAATCTCGTCAGAGAACTTTTGAATGCCCTTGAGACCCCTCTCACTGACGAAGGAAACAATCTCGTGGCGGAGGGCGAAGACGCGCTTTAAGAAGTTGCCACGGCTGAGTCAGCGAACCTCAGTGTGGTAAAGCAGATCGCCGTAATCAGCCTCTGGAGCTTCGCACATGTGCTTGAAGATGCGGTGGTTGATGAGGACGAGCAAGCACTGTGTTCGCTAACTTCACTACATCAGACATAATGTCCTTCAGGCCTGCTGCTTTGGCACAAAATGACTCCTGGTGGACGATGCAGTGCACCTTGCGTAGGTCCTGAACACAACCCAAAGAGCGGCAGTGGTCGATGAACAGCTGCGAAAGTCCCTTGGTTGATCCAACCATGGCAGGTGCAACGTCAGTATTTACCGAGAAGAGCTTCAACAGGTTGAAACCACTCAAAGCAGGTAGGAGAGCATTGAGGATATCTTGGCCAGTTGTCATTCCATTCATCGGGATGAGGCTAAGAAACTCCTCGAATACCTACAGGTGTTGCGTGATGCCACGCACAAAGATGGCCAGCTGTGCAGTGTACTTGATATCACAGCTCTCGTCCAAGGCGATGGAGAATATGTCGAGAGTTTTGAACTTCGTAAATATTGAAGACCGGACATCAGAGGCCAAGTCCTCCACGCGTCGAGTCACAGTGTGGGCAGACAGCGAGATTGCCTTGAAAGCGTCGTGTTGCTCGGGACAAATTACGTCACCAGTAGCAAGTATAAAATCCATTACAAAGTCTGCATCAGTGAAGGGATGCATTTTCTTCGCAATCAACAAAAACACTTCATAGGAGGTACGAATGCGACGCTCGGCAGCCTCGGAAGCTTTGGAGGCCTGCTTCTTGAAGAGGGACGACTGTTGATCCAACCGTGACTGCAAGCGAACAGCCTCAGTTTTCCGCTCATCCACGGTGTAGTCTCCGTACGTTTGCGCGTGCTTTGCATCGAAATGCCCGTTGAGATTCGACCGCTTGAAAGTGCTGATGGTGTCGTTGCACAATAAACACAGGGCTTTTTTGTCGCGTTGGACAAAGAATCATTCGTCAGTCCGTTCGGGTTTGAAGACATGACGTTCAAGGTCAACCTTCCGGAGACTGGCAGCTGCGCGCTGATTCTACTCTTTAGGCATAGTTATTGGGGTTACTGTGCGGGAACTTTATGTCTGTAATATGACCATGAAATAAAATTGCTTCGCAGGTCACAGCACACACACGCGCGCACAACACACGCCTTGACCCCGGTAAGAGGTTAATGAAACCGAGACCAGAGAGTGAACTTGTTTACAACACAACATTTATCGTCCCTCCCCGGTCAGGCGTTTCTGTTTCATACAAGCGCCTGACATCAGTTCTAAAAATAAACACGAGCCACAGCGTGAGCTGCAACCAGAAGTAATGAAGGGGAAAAAACCCGCAACACTTCAATTAGGCCGGATCCAACAATAAATAACTAGGGCAGCGTTAGGCCGGACTGGAATACTAGCTAGGCCGTAGCTGGCCTAAAGGCCGGAGTTTGCCGACCTCTGCTTTAAGACAATCCGAGGAGCAACCAACCGGAACGGAGCATGGCGCTAGTCTTTCGGGAATTGTCATGATACAAGGTGGACATTGCTGCTCTCAGTGAGGCCGATTCTCTGAGTGGGGTCAACTGGAGGAGGTGGATGCCGGCTACGCCTTCTTTTGGAGCGGCCGCCCAAAGGCAGAGCGACGCGACGTTGGTGTCGCCTTTGCCAGCCGGAACGGCATCGTGGGAAGTCTGGCCTGTCTGTCGCAGGGCATTGATGATCGCCCGATGAGCCTTCACATGCCTCTTCGGGGAGACAAGTTCGCCACCGTTATCAGTGCCTACCTCCCCCCCAAGAACGAGCTCCGGCGAGGCGAAAAACAAATTTTACGCAGATCTGCACACTCTCCTGGTGACTGTGCCGCCAAGGCCAAAAGAGCGGCACGAAAGTCACCAGCGCCCCGGACCAACACCGCCAATGCCCAGGCCCTGCCAACATGCCCGCGTTGTCAACGCATCTTCCGCGCGCGAATCGGCCTGGTTGGACATCTTCGGACGCAATGCACCAACAATCCGACAATTCCAATTTCTACGTCAAATTCGGCCAACCCTCCTTCTGACTCCCCCACCCTCACTCCTGGAATCAATTCCATTACTCCCCACCATCATGGAGACCACATCCATCTACTCATCGCCTGTTACCCCCACGACCGCAATCACCACCGCCTTCGCCTTCACTACTACCACCACCAACACCACCATCAGCGATGGGGAATCTCTCCTAATCTGTACTCAATGCGACCGCACATTCACCTCACGCATCGGCCTGGTCGGTCACTTGCGAATACATCGTACAGAGACCGGTGAGCTAGTGCCTGGAACACCATCACACAGCAGAGATCGTCGCCTCCACTGCCCTCACGGTTCTCGCGCATTCACTCATCGCATGGGCCTATTCGGTCACATGCGCATCCATGACAGCGGAATTCACCACAATGCCGACAACACCGATACATCAATGCACACCCTCCGCTCCTGCCATTCTTAGAGCCCCTGACACCCCCCACTACCATGAATGACATCCCCCAGCCTCTACCGATTTTTCCTTCCCACACTGCGCCCGCAACTTCAACTCACGCATCGGCCTGGTCGGTCACCTGCGAATCCATCGCACGGAGGCTGGTGAACCAGAGCCTGGGGCTTCGACATACAGTCGTCGCGCACGCCTTTAATGCCGTCACTGCTCCCGCACATTTACACACCGCATGGGCCTATTAGGACACATGCGCCTCCACGACAACCTCCGGTAAACCACCGTAGGCTAAGCTACATCAGCGCACACTACCTACACCAGTGCATCGACAACACTCTCACAATCACCATTTACCAGAGTATATCACGGTTTCCTAGAAACTGTGGCTGGGAAGTCTGCCAATCTGACGCTTCCACCAGACCACGCCGTCGGCTCAGTGTATGTGCTGTGTGTGTCGAGTGGCTGACCAGTGGACTGGGAGTCAGACGGCGATGGCTGCTCCATATCCCCTGAGTTAGTGAATCCTGGTGCGTGCGTTATGGGGGCCAGGTCGTGCTGTGGCGCGCGAAGACGGGTACGCCGATCCGTCAGCCAATGCGCCCACTCCCACATCAGGCAACTGACCGGCTCGGACAGTAGTCTGACTGTGGGTGGGGAGAGAGTGAGGTCGACAGCTCAGCGCATATTCCTCACTATAAACAATCTGACGCGCTTGAAACTATCACGGTGCGCTAAAAGCCGTGACTTGGAAGGTTGCCAACTGACGGGATAACTCGAACCGCATGGTCAGCCCAATGTGTGTTTTGTGTGGAGTGGCTGACTGGCGGACAGAGAGTCAGGTTGCAATGGCTCCTTCTTAATGTGGTCTTTATGGCACTCCCACTCTGTGGGATCCGAGCCAGGTGTGGTGGTACGACCAGGGGCGGCTCCGGCCGCGCCAGCCACCTGCACCCTCTCTCATCTCCGGTCTTCTTGCCTGTGTCATGAGACCGGGCTCAGGTAGGGAGGAGAAGAGTGTGCGGTAACGTTAACCACCGCGGTTGGAAGGTTGCCAACTGACAACTAACGAAAGCCTTTGACACGGTGAATCGTGACGGACTGTGGAAAGTCATGCAGAAATTTGGTTGTCCTGAGCGGTTCACGCACATGGTGCGTCAGCTTCATGACGGGATGTCGGCGCGTGTCACTGACAACGGGACGGTATCCGAAGCATTCGCAGTGACCAACGGAGTGAAGCAGGGCTGCGTACTGGCCCCCACCCTCTTCAGTCTCATGTTCTCGGCTATGCTGATGGACGCCTATCGTGATGAGAAGCCTGGTATCCGCATCGCCTACAGAACTGACGGGCACCTTCTCAACAGTCGGCGTATGCAGGCTCCAAGGCGCGTGTCTACGACTACAGTTCATGACTTGCTCTTCGCGGACGACTGTGCTCTTAACACCGTGACGGAGGAGGACATGCAAAGGAGCATGGACCTCTTCACCGAAGGCTGCGCCGATTTCGGATTAACAAGCAGTACAGTTAAAAACGGTTGTCATGCGCCAGCCGCCACCCAGCGCGGAATACAATGCTCCTCGAATCAATGTCAACGGTGCTCAACTCAAAAACGTGGAAAACTTCGCTTATCTAGGAAGCACGATGTCGCGCAACACGAGAATCGATGACGAGGTTGCCCAACGGATCTCCAAAGCTAGTCAGGTCTTCGGCCGGCTGCAGGCCTCCATGTGGAATCGCCACGGTATTCACCTGAACACCAAACTGAATATGTACAAGGCCGTCGTCTTGACGACACTCCTTTACGGAGCGGAGACGTGGACCGTCTACTCGAACCAAGCCAGGAAGCTGAATCACTTTCATCTCAGCTGCCTCCGCAGAATACTGCAGCTGAGATGGCAAGACAGGATCCCGGACACGGAAGTCCTGGAGCGGACCGGAATCCTCAGCATCCATGCCATGCTGAGGCAAGTGCAACTGCGACGGAACGGCCACCTGGTAAGAATGGACGACGAGCAACTACCAAAACGACTTTTCTACGGAGACGTCGCTACGGGTTCTCGCCGGTAGGGAGGTCAAAAACGACGCTACAAGGACACTTTGAAGAAATCGCTGAAGCAACTGCAAATCAACTCGGCGACCTGGGAGGACCTCACCCAGGATAGACCGGCATGGAGAAGATCAGTGAAGACTGGCTCAGCAATCTATGAGGCCAACCGGATCGCCGCCGCCAAGGCCAAAAGAGCGGCACGAAAGTCACCAGCGCCCTGGACCAACACCGCCAATGCCCAGGCCCTGCCAACATGCCCGCACTGTCAACGCATCTTCCGCGAAAGTTTATTATCCACAAGCCAAGACGACTGCGCCATTGCTGAGCTAGGATGGAACAACCCTCCTGGCAATAAAGTCATAGATCCTGAGGTGGTGGTGGTTGACGGGCGTTGGAGTGCTGATATCGGTGGTGAGAGTGAGAGACGGCGTTATTTGTGGTCTTATTCGTGGCCGTCGTCAATCGCAGGATATATATATATATATATATTGCAATATAGGCATCCCAAGATATTCAGATAATACAAGGCGAAATTATTTGGGAAAAAAGAAACTTTAATGCGTTATGTTTTGAGACTGGTCCCTCAGCTCGTCGCAGACTACGGCGCGTGTACAGGAACCATTAATTTATAAACCGTGTTTTAACAAATTTGTCTGCAGATCCCACAAAACCCCGAAATTCGTGCATTGAAAAAAACACTAAAACACTATATGACATTATACCGTACTTCCGACATAGGCAGCAGCTAAAAGACCAGACATGTCATTCGCCGCCCTTTCTGTTGCTGTGTGACCCAGCGCTCTATGCGGTTTCTGGTATATGGACTCCAGAGAATAATCGAGGAAATAATTTTGGAAATTATTAAGTGCACGAAATGGAGTCAGGTGATTCTAACATGACTTTTTAGGGTTAGACCGGAAATTTAAAGTAACATTTGGGTCGAAAGCAAACAACTATTGTGAAATAACCACGAAATTCCCATTATACAAACAAGTAGTACTACAAGTAGAATGAATCATGTATGGTAAAGACTTTATACCGTACTTCGCACAGAGGTAATAGCTAAAAGCCCAGACAAGTGTTTCGCCCATGTTTCTGCTGCTGCGTGACGCAGCACCGAAGGATTCGGCTCCTTAGAGGCTCCCCAGCGTTCTCTATGCGGTTTCTGTTATATGGACTCCAGAAAATTATCGGGGAAAGCATTTGTGAAATTATTCCGTGCAGGACATGAATACAGGAGATTCTGAAATGACATTTTAGGGTCAGACCAGAGTTACAATGAACATTTGGGTCGAAGACAATCAATCACTCATGAATAACCACGTAATATCCATTGTAATAACATTTAGTACTACAAGTAAAATAAATAATTAATTGCAAATAGGTTATACCGTACTTCCAACCCAAGAAAGGTGTTTCGTCGATCTTTCTGCTCTTGAGAGAAGCAAAAATGATATTTTAGGCTCCTCAGTGTCTCCGCCAGCGTTCTCTATGCGTTTTCTGGTATCTGGACTCAAGAGAATAATCGGGGAATTAATGTCTGAAATTATTAAGTGCAGGACATTGTGTCAGCTGATTCGTACATGACTTTTTAGGGTCAATTTTCCTAATTTCAAGGAACATTTTGGTCGATTGCAATCAGCCATTGTGTAGTTATCAAAAAATATCCATTATACTAACAATTAATAGTACAAGTCATATGAATTTTATATGACAAAACTTTACATCATACTTATGACATCGGTAAAGTCTAAAAACCCCGATAAGTGTTTCGCCGATGTCTCTACTCCTGTTAGATGCAGAAACGATAGCTTCGGCTCCCCAGTGGCTCCCCCAGTGTTCTCTTTGTAGTTTCTAGTATATGGACACCAGAGAATAATCGGAGAAAACTTTTGAGATTTTCAAGTGCGGGGCATTATGTCAGGGTATTCTGACATTACATATATAGTCAGAGCCGAAATTTCAAGCAACATATGCGTCCATGACAATCTGCCACTGTGAAGTAACCACGTAAGGCAATTCTTAACGCAAGTAGTACATCATGTAGTATGAATCTTCCATGACAAAGACGCTATACCGCACTTTCAATAGAGGTACTAGCTTAAAGCCCAGACCCGTATTTCGCCGATGTTTGCAGCTTCTGCGTGACCTAGCGACGAATGGTTCTGCTCCTCATTGGGTCCACCAGCGTTCTCTCTGAGGTTTTTGGTACATGGACTGCAGAGAATAATGGGGGAAAAGTTTCTGAAACTATTTAGTGCAGTACATGGTGTCAGGTTATTCTGATATGACTTTTAAGGGGCAAACCCGAAATTTTAAGGAACAATTGGGTCGAAAACAACCAACCACTGTTTAATAACCACGTAATGCCCATTCTACAAACAAGTTATAATAAGCTTTTATGGCAAAGACTTTATGACGAACTTCTGATATAGGTAATGGCGAAAAGCTCAGACACGTGTTTCGCCGATGTTTCTGCTCCTGTGAGAAGCAGAAACGATATTTTCGGCTCCTCAGTGTCTCCGCTAGCGTTCTCTATGCGTTTCTTGGTATATGGACTCAAGAGAGTAATCGGGGAATTAATGTCTGAAATTATTAAGTGCAGAACATGGTGTCAGCTGATTCGTACATTACTTTTTATGGTCAGATTCCTCATTTCAAGGAACATTTCGGTCGAATACAGTCAGCCACTGTGTATTTACCACGTAAAAATGGTGTGTAGGAGTACTAGTTAGGAGTAGCACCACACAGATTGCATTTGGTCGCTCCATTTGTCTCTTACAGGTGGTGAATACTCCTGTGGCCGCCTCTAACTGGTTCCGAACTCTCAACTGTGGCTCCTTGAAGTTGGGTTCTTCCCAGTGGCCACACCCGTGGCAACCGTCACGACTGGCGTGCTAAGCCAGATGAGGGGCTCCGGTGTTGTGTGTGCCTCCAAACCCGGTATGTCTGACTCCCGAACTTCTCACCTCTCCCCCCTCTTTTAACGTCCTATGGTTGGGTCGACAGCAACACCGTAGGCGGTCCAGGCTAACTCGTGTCATTCTCCCATTATAACAAAACCGTGACCCATAGTGGAGTTCGGCATCCATCTGGGATGCCCAAACAGCCCTATTTAGGGACAGCACTGCTTGCCTCCTCGTGGAGGAAGGGGCTATACAAGGTGCCCCAAATAAATTCTGGTTATCACGTCTTCTGCAGCTAGCCGCGGGTCGCAGATCGCAAAATATGCAGTCGTAAAACTCAAACAAACAACAATACCCCCATTCTTCTGGAGCGGCCGGCAAAAGGCCGAGCGACGCGACGCTGGTGTTGCCTTTGCCATCCGGAATGACATCATTGGACATCTGC